>BMAT01007185.1:197773-212344 GCA_019649035.1 Elysia marginata
CCCCCCCCCCCCCCCCCCGCAAACCCTCAATTTTTTTTGCTGCCGAAAGTGACCTATAAATATCTAAGTCCAACAAATGTTTTCAGCCAAAAAATCTCCGAACTATAAAATGCATGCCCACAAGAGGCGATCCACGTGACCTGGTAATGTAGGTCAATTTCTGCAGCACTTATATCTTCCTAGGTCACATAATCCCTCTGAAAGAAGCTACTTCATCACATCCTAGCCTTCATTATTTACACCTAATTTCTTTCCTCCATGTCCCTCTCCAGGTGTAACAATAGCCCTCGTTGTCCTGGCCGTGGGCTTCCAGCTGTCTGCCGAGTTCTCGCCGTCCATAGACCGCAACATCACGGAGGTGTACGCGAACGGTACCGCCGTGGATGATCTCTGCGTGACCAAAATGTTTGCGTGAGTTTCAATACAGTCAGTACAACTTACAGCTTATGGCTTTAAAGAGTACAACGCAGGTTATGTTCAATGCTTTGAAAAAGTTTCTATTTTTTAGCAGTGTAAATAAAAAGGTTTTCAAAAGTTTACTCTAATAAAACATGGTTGTTTTTCTTTTTTTTTTTTAGGTAGGGGGGGAGTTGATGCTGTCAGCATTATGACAATTGTGGTCAAAAATACTTTAGGGTATTTGATATTTTAAAAAAAACTTATGTCTACTAAAACTCTCATCAAGACACTTATACAATTAGTTGTAATTATGTGTGGCGTCGTTGTCTGGTGGTAGACACTCGCCTTTCGGAACGAGAGGTCCAGGGTTTGAGCCCCTGGTTCTGCATGTCGACTTTTAGTCCTTGAGAAAAAGTGTATATACCGTTACGCATTTCTTTTCCGCACTCAGCCCTTCTTTGGATCTTATTAACAATTGCTCGCTTGTGAGTTGAGGAGATAATTTTCTTAGAAATGGCCCGTCGGGGAATCCTTGTAAAACCTTTAGAGCATTAGCGAATTAGACGCAGTATAAAAAGTTGTTTATCATGATTGAATGCAAACTACCCTACTCAATAACAAACAAAAAATATTTCCCTTCCCCTAGGTACAGATCATAGAACATGACTGTATTGTATTGCTAGACCTCCAAATTGATCTTATCCACCCAAGTTGTTGTTAGAAAAGGTTTGTAGCGTCTTTGGCATTTTGGTATATCCTTTAGAACTAGGTCATTGGGCAGTGTATAACCAGATGGTCTTTAGTTTCAGGACTTTTATCTACCATACATACATTTACATGCTAATACAGCATCAACTTCGCACTACATCCAGTGCTTTAATCCTCGCAAGGTGGTCGCGATATAAAAAAAAAAACTTAAGAATACGATCATCGACGGACCTAGCGCCCGCACCGACGGATATTCTTGTATTTTGTACTTACAGTGGAATCCACTAACATCTTTGAAGGAAACTCTTGCTGAAAGTCAAGACTGTTTCGCAGTCCCATGTTGTATTTCTTAGTATTTGTAATGGTTAAAGTCAACTCTTGCTTAAAGTCAACATACTCTTTCGGTCTCGAGGCGTTGACTTTATCAGGATTCCACTGTACATGCAAATACAGCACCAACTTCCCACTACATCCAACGCTTCAGTCCTCGCAAGGTGGTCGGGATTGAAAACCTTAAGATCATTGACCTAGGCCTAGGGCCCTCACCGATAAATATTCTTGTATTCTTGTATGTACATGTATTTGTAAGTTAAGGAGTCGTTAAGTCTCCCTCAATGTGCGTTATTTTGTCTACAGGTCATGCGAAGAGTGCATAGAAGAGAAAGACTGCGGTTTCTGCTACACCGGCTCTGGGGGCTCCACTGGCGGCACGTGTCTCCGGGCAGACAAGGCCAACGACAAGGAGGACGAAAGGTCAGCGTATGGCCGCTGTAACTCCACCAACCTGGACGCGCTGGGCACCAAGTGGGCACACGGCTACTGCCCGACCGACTATACCTGGATGGCAGTGCTGGGACTCACGCTGTTTGTGATGGCCTTCGCGCCAGGTACGTCTTGTAGAACTACAGTGGAATCCTGATAAAGTCAACACCATGGCACCGAAGAAAAGTGTGTTGACTTTAAGCAAGGGTTGACTTCAAGTTTAACCATAAGAAAAATATAAAGACACACAGAACGGGTCTGCCAAACAGTGTTGAATTTAAGCAGGAGTTTCCTTTAAAGGTGTTGAATTTAAATGGATTCCACTGTAGTTATGTGGTTTTGATAATAAAGTGTCTAGAATTTATAACTTTCTGTCTCTGTCTGTCTTGCTCTTTGCCTCTATTTTCTCATAACCTAAGATAATATAGTGGATAAAATTTGTAACTCTCTGTCTATCTGTCCGTATATCTATCTGTCTCTCTCTCTCTGTGTCTGTCTGTCTTTCTTTCTCTCTATCTTTAACTCTCCCTTCTCCCTGTCTGTCTCAATCTCTGCCTGTATGTCTGTCTCTTTATCTGTTATCCTGTCTGTCTCTCGTCTTTATGTCTGTCTGTCTCTCTCACTTTCTTCTTTTCCTTTCTGTCTGTCTGTCCCTTGCCCTTGGACAAAACAATGAACTACATCATTCATAATATAGGCTTGAAATAGCTACTTCCGTCGCTAATATAGTTTTACTATTTAAAAAAAAATATTGGTAGACTTAGATAAACTTGCTGGCAATAAAAAAAAGTCAATGCCATGATGTTCTGTGTTCTGTGTTTTCTCGCAGGCCTAGGCCCCATGCCCTGGACCATCAACTCAGAGATTTACCCACTGTGGGCTCGCGGTACGGGCAACGCTCTGGCTGCGGGAACTAACTGGATCTGTAATCTGGTGGTCTCCCTTTTCTTCCTCACTCTCACAGAGACCATCACCAAATACGGTAGGGAGGACATTCACTTTGATTTTTTTTTTTACATTTGGGGTCTACTTTTCATTACCAGAAAATGTATACATCGGTACCCTTTTACATCAGTCAAATTCCTTCAAAGACGTTTTAGCCTGCAAGCCATTCTTGATGATGCTAAGAAAATGTGAGCCATGGTCTCTCAAAGGCGAGATAATTAATGGTTTATATTACGGTACCGCTCTTAGTCTTATACATGCACATGTACTTTACAGGTGCCTTCTGGCTGTTCTGCGGAGTTTGTTTCCTGGGCATGCTCTTCACTCTCATCTTTGTACCGGAAACGAAGAACAAGACGTTGGAGGAGATGGAGCAGCTCTTCAAGGGAGAGAAAGTAGATTCTGTCGGAATGACAAACCGGGGATTTGACAAGGAGGTCGAGGGATCGGGAGCCAACGGCGTCGAGGAGAAAGAACTCTCAAGACTTTAATGGTTACAAATACAATGTTGGCCGTCGGTTTGCGGAACAATCGTTTTCTGTGCATTCAACGTATTCTTTTTTATTCCCTTTTTATGTTTTGTTAACTTTTTGTTATATTTTGTGTCAGTTTTAATAGATGAATATTCCGATGGGCAGTTTCGAGTTATAAAGATCTGAATGTGGTTCAGTTTGGAACTGTAGTAAATGTATGCCTTGAAAATAAAGTGTGCGAGTCTATGCTTGGGCAAAGGTTTCTGAGAGGTTTAGGGTTTGAAAAGAATGCAAATAAAATGTGTGTATGTGTGCGTCATGAATATTTAATGTTAAAATCAATTCATTTAGTGGAAGAGATCGATGTTTTCCTATGATTCCCGTAGCCCTAGTAAGATTTAGATCAGAAACATTGGAAGGTAAACTTTATCTTTAATTTAAAAAAAGCAATAGAAAGGCAAAAGCTAATACATAATGCAGTGCTACATTCAATAATAATGTTATTCTACATGTTATGTGTACTTACAGCTCTGGGTATTTTCTTTCTACTTTTTTTGGTCTACAATGAGCATCTTAAAAATGTACTGTTGATCATTGTGATACAGAATCTTTTCTTGTTTTGGAACCAAACTTATCACGCCTTCATTTTTGCTTGTTGAAAACTTATTATTTTTTAATCCTATCAACATCATCAAAGTTTGCTTGCATCTATCCCAAAGTTGTTTGTAAATTGACGAAACATGAAGTTTCATGGTGCGAACGCATCCTGTGTGTTTTGACTATCTGAGTTTTGTATTTTATTTAAACATAAAAACAGCTGAACAAAAACTGTTACTGTGGTTGTCTTTTACTTCATGCTGAATAAAATGATTGTGCTATCAGCATTGTTATCATTTATATTATTACTATTCTTATCATTTCTATAATATTACTATCTTATTGTTTTGAGTGCTTTGCTGCTGCCGCTACTGCCACCTCCACCACTACTACTACTGCTGCTGCTGCTACGACTACTACTACTACTCCTGTTACTACTGCTGCTGCTACTACTACTACTACTACTGCTGCTACTACTACTACTGCTACTATTACTTCTGCTGCTACTACTACTACTATATTACAACTACAACTATTGTTAATATTATTACATTTTTTAATTACATAATTATATTATTATTTGTATTACACGCAATTATTTGTATTTTTTTCAATTACTTTTATTATTATCATTATCATCGTCATCATCATTATTAAATGTATTATTATTGTTGTTGGAACGACTACCTGACATTGTGGTTGTTCTTGTTATTGTTGCAATAGTTTTATTGTTGAAAGATTTATCTTTTTGCTTCATCTCATTATTCTTTTGTAAATTTATTATCCTAAATACATTGAGTTCTCGAGTCATCCTTTCCATTATAAAGCACAGCAAGAGCTATATGAGGGAAAGTATGAAAGGCGACAACCTCGGACAGACTTAACTATCAACTATGTCATTAGATGATGTTTGGCGTCAAAAACTTTCTTTTATCTTTCAGTTAATGGATTCTATACAATGTATCTATGTATAATATAAGACTTAATGTTCAACTTAATATTTATTACATTAATCAAGAATGACCATGTTTGTATATATAAAATGGAGCCCTTGAGTAAAGACCTGGAGAAATGTTGCGAAAAACAGGTCTTATTAGAGAGAGAGAGGGGGGGGGGGTCTTAGTTCAGAGGTTAAATTACTATACACATAGAAGCAATGTCCTCAAATTTTAGGTCACAAAAGAGCCATGGTCTTTTAATGAGAGGGTCTAAATTGAAGGCTTCCACTGCATTCATCACACTGAAATGTAGCTTTTCAAGAATGTGATGGGTTGACCAATAATGGAAACGTCAGAAAATGTCAAGATCTGCGCAAAATAGGGTCTATGTATGTTAGGACGAACATTTTTCTCAGGCAAGAAAGACCAAAGTTTTATGTGGCTACTGCTGTATTCAAACGCTCCTTGACTAGATCTAATGATGCAACTGTTGATGAAAGTGACAAGAAATTTTGCTGAAGTTTGATCAGGCTCATGAGGAAAAAAAATGCTAATTAAAGCTGGTTATTTAAATGTAAACCATGGAATAATCAATCATCATCTATATGGTGTAAATCGTCTTGGTATATAATATATGCAAGTAATTATATTTTGTTCATGTCATATTGTTGAGTGAACATGTTCTTATATGACTGAAAGCTTGCAGGACTCTGCTAGATACATAACATTACTGAACTAATAAACTACGACAAGAAATAAAACCAATCTTGGGCTGTATTACATTTCTTCCTGCATTGAACCACAAAAAGAAACATTCATAAAAAAGTTTTAATTGACAAGATGTCTGGACTCGAATGCACAAAGACTTTACCACCGAACCGGAAGACATATTAGAAATAAAAACTGCAAAATGTAAACTTAAATTTTTGGGTTACTTATCTTCTTCCACCTTTTATTAGGTATATATTAGGTATGCTGGCAACTGATGTGAATCTATCATAAACACAGACATAGATGTAAAAGATGTAAACAGTTTATTAAAGGTAATAAAAAAAAAAAAAACAAAGACAAGTGCAAATCATTTTGAACAAAATAATGACACCATTCAATATTTAGTTAATCCTTTTTAAAAGCAAATTTATAACTAAGGTTGTATCATGTAGAGAATAGCAAAAATGAATGAAAGACGGAGGAATCAGAAATCAAGTTGGTTTTTTTTAATCGTTGAGAGAGAGAGTAGAAAAAAAATTTATACATTTTTTCAATTATACAACAATCCAACCACTTGTGAACAACAAAAACAGTTTATGATCAGATATCTCACAGCATGTGTCCAAAGAGACAGAAATAAAACGACCCGACTGGTCCCAAGCTTTCTAGCTCTAAGAGTAGAAGTAGACCTTCTTTTAGTAAAAAAAAATATTCATTTGTCATCAAAATCCACTCAATATGCAATTTGAAGGCGCTGATCACAAATAGAGCGATGGTTTTGTGTAAAAAGATTTTCAAAATTTATTTGCCAATGGGAGACTTATATGCTTGATGACTCATCAAAATGACTCATGAAAAAGCAAAAACAGTAATCCCATCGACTCAGAAAAAGACGATTAAAATTACAGGCGCTTCAAAAGCTAAAATTTCCTACACATCTAAAAAAAAAAAAAGAGCAATGATAACAAATATAGATAAAACAAAGAGCATTGTCTATATATACTAATCAGTATTTTTACCTGTCTCCTTACATATAAGACTGCACTTTGTATGTATCTAAAATAAAAGCAATGAGAATAATGGGTTGATTTTATCGTTTAAGGTCAACCCTAGACTACACAAAAATTTCACTTGATTTCTTCCAGTGTTTAATCGTAATTCTTCCTGATTGACGAATATTACAAATATAAAAAGCAGAGCTAAAGATATTTTTGTGCAAAAACTTACATTTACTTCCGTTTTTAAAATCAGAAAGGAAAAGAATTCCCCAGGTGGGATTCATAAAGACTGTTGTAATTTGTGAATTGTACAACCTCAAAGCTCTAGATCTAACATGACTAACATGAAACGATAAAAAAAAAACATGGCAAAGTCCTAAAAAAGAGGACCCAATCAACAAATTTCAACTTTGCATCATTACAGAGTTGCTCATAGAAATAATATAAACATCACAAACCTGAGTAGAATGTGTTGTAAAAAAATAAAAGTATAACAGAGAAAAGTCAGCAAATCTATGAATCTTTTTGCGAATTCATTAAGACATAAAAAATTGATATACATTTCAGATCTAAACAGTATAGGCCCTACAGATATATTTAAACAAAGAGATTGTTCTTTTGATGCTATGAGAGTCACTCATAATTATTTTACTTGAAAACTTCACCAACTCAGAAAAGCGCTAATGAGAAATAAAAATTCAATTGATAACAGTTTACTTTAAGAAATATATAATGCGATCTAACGCAGCACATTTCAGAACGTTTGTGAGGGGACCAGTATAAATCACACCTAAGTCAATGACACAAATTTTGGGTTAGTTTTTTATTATTGTTCAATACAAAAAGCCCACTACGCAAAAAAGTATTTTTATCTCCTTCAATTTTTTTTTTCAATATCTTTACGGGCATAAAACATATTTCAAGAAAGTATTGATAAATCGAGGTGTTAAAATTGAAAAGATCCTCAGGCTTAACTAGAATTAAATAATATTATTTATTTCAGTCTTTTATTGTAAAGTTCTATTAATATTATGAAATCTAATTTCATGGTGCAACTATCACAAGTATCTTTTTTTTATACATTTTGGTGCAATAAAGTAGACAAATTTCAACTAAGATGAAGATGAATGCATGTATATGTGCCAGGAAAATGCTCAATGGTCCAAACAGAAAGCAATGAAGTCAAAGTTTTGTTTAGGTTAAGAAAAAGTTTGTAGGAATGTAAACATTATAATAAAATTGTGTAGAATGTTTTGTAAAAGTAAAGCACACAACAGACAAAAAAGTCCAGAGATAATTTTTTACTTATTTACAAATTTATGTAAAAAACAAAACAGAACAAACCCACTCCCTCAAATATTTCTCAGATCTAAACGTTATTATAGCATAAGCTTACTTTGTGTATGTTCATCTGGTATTATAATTATATGTAAAATCTTCAATTCAATATAAAAAAAAATTGTGGTAAGCATCTCATAGCTTGTAAAAGAACCAAAAGCTCTGGACGTCCTTGTGCAACAAAATTCTAATTGGTAATACACACATAGGCATGTTAATCATCCCCAGTAGAAAGTTCAAATCTTTAAACTTAAGGCCTGGTTTCTCAAAACTAGCCGAAAAAGATTTTAAAAAAAGCAATATTTTGAGGCTAGATGTAAAACTTGAAAAAAAGCAAAAAAACCAGCAAATATCCAAGGCAACAGCAACAACAGCGATGGTAAACTAAAAGCATTTACAATTTCAAAAAGTATTATCACAACAGAGTAATATCATAATTATCTACTCCGATTCAACATCTACATCTTGATGATTTTGTAAATTATAAAATTTGTTTGATTTTTTCACTCATCTTTTTTCTTCATCACATAGATTTTTTTTGTTTATCTGGCTTCAGACCAATGCAGAAAGGTCACATTTGATTAGAGAGTGATCCTAAAGAACACATTTTGTACATGTTTCAGAACCAAGCCTTACAAGACAGTTGAGGAAAGATAAGAACATCATAGACAAATTGTTTTCAAGCTTCCTTGAAACATTATCCTACAACTTTCGAAGCCCATTGATTTGTTTTGTGGACAGAGGAGCAATGATTCATCCCAATATTAAGAATTTAAAATCTCACATGAAAACTCATTATTTCCACATGAAAAACTCCATGACGTGACTAAATTTCTCTTATTAGAAAAAACATCTACATTCTTGTTCCTGTAAAAAGAAGTGTACACACTTGGAATAATAATGTGCAATTTTGTTTTTTTCAAAGAAGTCAAGCCATTTTTAAGATTTAAAGTTTTCAAACATTTTGAAGAATTCTTTTGTTATTCATCGTTCACTATGATGGTTGTTTTTATAGCTGTACACAATTTTCCTGCTTTTAAAAAAAAAGCATCTACAATCAATATATGATTACTTAAGGCAAAGCTTCACAAATATGATTAAATCAAACCACTTTTAGGAATGACTTAGCTTTAATGTTAAACAATGCACCTTTTCCATCTCTTTAACTTCTTTTGTCTATCACATAGACAAAGCTGCTTTCAAATTTGGCATTGGAAAACAATAAGCATAATAAGTATTTACATAATGCCACACAACAAACCTAAAGTTAAAAATAAAACAAAAATTAACTACATGACTGGTCATCAAGGATACGCAACATCTAACAATGCAATTTTCTGAATTGAAAGCCCGTAATAATCCCCGTACTCCATCCTGTCTTCCTCTATATGGTACGTATGGAGACATCCGTTTCCATACAAGAAAATTTTCCCAGCGTAGAAGCCTACACTCCTCATCACATGACCAAACGTATCCGGCGTGGGTCGAAGTTCAGTCCACTGATTGGTCTCAATATCGTAAACTTCTGACGCTAGGCAGTCCCGGAAGGGCCCGTTGTTGCCGACCGCAGTGTACCCACCAAACACGTAGAGTTTTGAGTTGAGTGACGTCATCGAATGGCCCTGCCTTGTGTACAGCATGTCACGGCATGAGCGCCATGAACCCCCACCAAATGTCCCTCTTCCTCTGTCAGAACCTAGTCGAAATCTCCATAGTCCAGACATGGGCACTGAGTCAAATGGGTCGGAACTGATCCCGCCACTGAGGTACAAGGCCCCGTCTTCGTACGCGGCTGCCTGGTTGTACGATCCCGACCCCCCTGGTAGGAGAGAATCCATCTCCTGCCATGTGTTCTCGCGGACATCGTACACCTCCATGGAGTGAAGGATTGTGTCCTCGTCCCCAAACTCGCCTATCGTGTGATTGATGCCTCCAAACACAAACAGCATGTCCTCAGAGGCGCACATGGCGTGAGAAACCCGGGCCTGGTTCATGGATGCGAGACAGGTCCAGTTTCTGTAGCGTGGGTCGTAGCGACTCATCTCAGCACTGCTGCAGACTGTTGCGTCGTAACCGCCCGTGCGATACAGGAAGTTACCAAGCCTGGCAACACTTGCGGACTCCAGCTCTGTGTCTAGAGATGTGTCTGAACCTCTTAGCTCCTCCTGACAACGCCTGCTGGGGTCTACGGCGTCCTGGTATGTCACGGTGCACTCCTCCGGACCAAACGAGAACATGACGACGGTCGGGTTAGCACCTCGAGCACAAAACCTCTGACCTGAAAGTTGGTGAGTGAGAAAGAGTTAAAACTTGTGCTTGTTGAGGCATTCAAAAGCATTGTAAACACATGCAATATTTCTCATTACACTATAGCACTGGTCAACTGGAATGTAAACACATAACCATTTGATTATGAACAAACCATACAAGCAGCCCTCCAGTAATGTTAATCTAGTTTGAAGCTGGCAGGAACAGAAGGCTTTCTCCTAGAATTTAAACATATTAATAGGAAGAGTTCATTTTCCAGTATTGATGATGAAAGAAAGTATGAAAACAATGCATTTCCAAACCAAACTATGATTCCACGACAGGTACAAAAATAAAAAATCAAGGGTTTACCAATTTGATTACAGTAAAGCACAGTAAAGCAAAGATTATCTGTCACTCCAAGATAAAAAAAAAATTATTGAAACATGAAGGCTTAAAATAATTATTATTAATAATAATAATAATGAAGTTATTTTCTAGCGCCTCTTCCTACATGTAGGCTCGAAGGTCTTTGCAACAGTACATCTACCCAAACAAACAATGCTGACATAATGACAATTTTGTACAAAACATAATCCATTAACAATTCAAAACAAACAAAAGAAAAACAAAAGGTGCATGTACAAAATTATTGTTTGTTTTGCAAGGCCCTTTTTACTCTAAAATAAGCATAAGCCATGACACTTTTTTTTGTGTTTTTAGACGAATTCATAGTGACTGTTGCTGGTATTAAAAGATAAATTGAAAACTGCTTCATAAAATGATTTTTCAAATGTAAAAAGTCTTTAAATCTGTTTGAATGCAGTTTCTCTTCTGACTTTAGGAAAAAGTGGCACTGTTTGAATAATCTACCCCAATATGTTTGGATACTATTTAATCTAACTTAATCTCAGACTTTTTCAGTATTAGTGTCAACCATCACCTCTAAACAGACTCTGAGCAGGTATGCAGTTGCTGTAGTGTTTGGCTTCCTCCACTGCGTCCGCCACTTCCGGCCAGCGGTGGAGGTCAAGCTTGACGCTAACCTTGTCAAGAGAGTTGGGCTCGAGCAGAGGAAACCGAACCAGGCGCAGCAGAGGAAGCAGGTAGTCTTTGCGCTCTTCTTGCCGCGCTGCCACCCAGCTGGAGGGGGGAGGGGGGGAGAGACAAAGAGAAATTTTGTTTGTTAGCGACAGGGAGTCAAGATAAGGAAGAATCCATGGGAGAATAAGAGGCTCCTTGGAAACTTTTATCCTTAGATATCCCAATTATAAAAAAAAATATAATTTTATAGTGCTTATCCTGTGATAAATAGCTGTAAGCGCTTTATGTATCTTTTTCTATTACACACACAACCAAACTCCTCTGCACACACCCACATACATAAATAGATAAGTTTGGCTGCATTTCAATGCTTACATTTGTCAAAACAAAGTAACAGCAAATTTAAAAAAAAAGAGTTTTGGCTCACTTTGTAACCAGCTCCAGAACAAACTCCTCGTCTGCCTCTATGTAAACGTCCTCCTTAAGAAACTTTGTGAGCAGCTCGAGGTCGAAGTTCAGGTAGAAATCTTTCTCCTTGGCCAGCCTAGTGATGTTGATACCCAGAAACCGGAAGATGTCACCGCGGAGATCCCCAAGCAAGTACTTGTCAGCCAGCATCAGCACGGTCTGATAGTTGTCGATGCTGAGTTGGTGAATGAGGTAGTCGCAGGCGACCTCTACCACCCAGTCCACCTGGTCAAACAGAGAAAATTGTGATCTAATAATAGTAATTATAAATAACATTTATAGAGCGTTTTCAACTTCATTGAAAATCTCAAACCAATTACATTGAATAGTAAGTATAAAGATACAATATATTATTATAGGTTTTAGGGTGCAAAAACAAAATCCGTAGAGTGCTTTAAGTTTACTTCAGGGGTGTAATAATTGTCTTATATATCTATCAGACCTGCTTGAAACTTAGAAGTCATGACAAGGCACAAAAGTTATATAAATATGATGATATATAAGTATGTTTTATATGTTTTCAGATAAAACCTAACAGTTTACAAACCTAGCAAGCATGTAAACAGGGGGTAAAAGAATATAACATTCGCAGATCAACCACAAAACCTTTGCTACATAAAAAAATACAATGTACTAAATCATGACAAGACATCGGCAAAAAAAAAAGACTTACCTGAAAGAACCTGGCTGCCTCAATGACATCCTCGATGGTTTCAGGCTCCAGCGTCACATGCCCGTGATAAAAGTAGTCAAGCAACAAAGCAAACCCGTCCGGAGAAATTTCCAGCAATTCAATGACGTCCTGCTCTTTCTCCAGCATGTCATGACTGAACATGGCCGAGAAGTAATCGCTCGCCTCGGAGAGAACCTGAAATACAAATGTTACATTTATCATCAACTAAACATGGCAATAACTTTTCAGAGTTGATGAAAATATTCTGATTCCAGATTTGATAGTAAAATAATCACAAGAGTTTTTTAACTTAAACTCTCAATCAGAACTATAAAGAGCTGGCTTGAAATAAAAACTTTGATAAATATCACAAGACTTTGACTATCAATCATAGTTACAAGCTGGCTTGATATAAAAATTTTGATAATATTTATTAACAGGGATGCAAGCAGCTCATGAGAAAAAAGCAGGAAATTTTTTTATGAAAGTTTCCGAGCGCGCGCTGTTCTGATTACTAAAGCCAGCCTTTCAGTGTCAAGCAAAAACGATTTTGCCACCAGTTTGGAGTTTGGTAAGAAACTCTCCTTTTCCGCAGCAAACATCATGCAACACCATCCTCGTCCAAAATTTTTCCTGCTTTAACTAGAATAAAAGTCTCCATTAATGTCTTTCTCCTTCATTAATTCTTTGAAATAGAAACATAATGTCAATGTGATGTTGTAGATTTCCACCCAAGAAGGTCAACGAGGTGCAGCAATCATAATATGAAATATCACTGAACAAGATCGCTCTTGGCTAAAAAGACGAAGTGCACAAGATTGCTCGGGACTAGATCTAGATGTAATGTAAGAAAGGATTATAAAGGAATCTCGATGTTTTGAACAGTCATAGAACCATGTGTTCGTATTATCGTAAGATCACTTTATTTACGACTAGGCCTAGAACTACACGGAGTGTACAAAAGATAAACAAGAAAAATTATCGGTAGCACACTTTCACTTTCACTTTTACGCCCATTGGCCATTGTGTGGACAGTTTCGAACTCATCACGAAAAAGAAATCGGGCGATGGGGTTACATACAAAATATAAACGGAAATCGACTACCGGATAAACAAAAAGAAATAATCGGTATCGCCATAGAATCGGAAAAATAATTGTAATTCGCTTCCGATTTTCCGGTTGTCTTTTCTCGGTTTTAGTTCTTACTTTAATAAGTTTATAATTTTTCCGACTTTTTTGTTGTTGATTTTCTGGTTGAAGCAGGAATACGAAAGTTGGAAAAATCGGGGGAGACGAAAAAATCAAATTTCCGATTAAAATCGGAAAACTTGCATCCCTGTATTAAGAGCTTAACTAGTACTCAATCTTAGTATTTCTTACAGAAAACAGATGATGGAAAAAAATTATCTCATGACTGTGGTAAGATTTCATTGGAAAAGACAAAAATAGAGCTCTGAAAATTCAAAATTTCAACCTCTTTATGTGCCTTGAAGTTGGAAGTGCAGACTCTTAGCTTGATGTCACACTTGTAGTCGTACATCTTGGCACTAACCTGTCAATAGAAGTAGAATTACATAAAATATAAAAGATAAAAAGAGTTTATTTATAGATATAATGCCTAATCTACCAATAATTTTATTTAGTCATAGAAGTGCTTTATATAAGTTCCCCAACTGGCCAGTACCAAAAAAATTCCCTTTTAAACTGACGCAGTTAAAACACACCACTCTAGCTTACAGACAAGATCTTTCACCGCTTATAGCTGGGTACTCATTTGATGCCTGAGAGCTGCAAAGAAGTTATATTGCACATAAAAATATCAACTCAGGGTTTTAATTCAAAATCCTCTGTTTTATTACCCAGATACAAAAAAACCCTGTTCAGATTTAGGCCAGTTTGATTCAAACCTACCTTTTTGTGCTTAGTATTGATGTATTTCAACTTATGTGGTGCAATCACAATTTGATCAAATGGTTTTTCATCCTCACTGCTTACATCTTTGGGGTGATTGGTTGCCATTGTAACTTGTTGATTGTAATTTTTTTTCTCAGTTCTGAATCTGTTAAGAAAGAAAGATGTGGAGGGTATTAATGGGTGTCTTAAAATTTGTAAATCATGTGGAAGGTAAATTAAGGCATTGATGCATGAACTTAAGTTAAACAGTGTGTCTAACTGATCTCACTAGAATCGGCACTCATTTAGAACTAGAACTGTGATCAGGTTTGTTAAAGCTACAACACTCTTGCAGGGTTTGAAATAGACCGCGGCA
>BMAT01007185.1:250449-262735 GCA_019649035.1 Elysia marginata
ATGCAGAAAAGTGTTGAAGAATTCAATTGTCTCTGAATCTGCCCAAATAAGTAAAGTATTGCAGTTTTGATAATGTTTTGAACAATACGTTCCCGAGCTTCCAAGCAGGAAAATCGCCATGAAAGTATGAAGAGATTATTGAAACCTCTTTTGGTTGAAAGTGTGGAGAAAATGAGGAGCTAATCCTCTTTTAAAAGTTTCTTCCTCCATATAAAATTTTCTGACATATGACTCAATTTGTAACAACCAAGGAACACATAGTAAGTTCAATTCAATTCAAGTTGATTCAGTCACAAGGTTATATTAGAACATGTATTGAGCAATGCTCAGTCAGGCTCGCAGATTTAAACATTATGAATATTATAGTAAAGTTTATTTGTCATTGTCATTTCAGTGTCATATTGTTGGCAGAGAAGCCATAGTTTTAACAATAAAGCATCAAAAGGATAAAAAGTGTCTTACTATCTTGTGTTTTCTGTACTTGCTCTGTGTGTGTGTGTGTGTGTCCAGGTGGTCGTGGGAGACAAGGTTGTGCTAAACCCAGTGAACGCGGGTCAGCCGCTCCACGCCAGTAACTGCGACCTCGTGGACAACCCAGGGTGTAAGGAGGTCAACTCGGTCAGCTCCAACACGTGCTGGAAGGTCATGCTCTTCATGGATTTCAAGGAGAACCAGGACGGCGTGCTCAAAGGGGTCCGTGATGACGTTTTGTTGATTTTTAAAAAGAAATAGAATACATGTGACCCATTGTGGTGAAATCAGGCTTATGTAAAAATTTGGACATTTGGAGTTATTAGGCTTATGGCAAAGCTCCATATATGTACTTAAATTAGAAAAAAAAATCATTACTCGAACTTTACTAGGACCTGAGATATTTGATTTCTAAGCCGGCGTGGTAGACTTATCTAATAGTAATTTATCAATTTTAGCAGCCATTTCCTAGGTTTGACCCAGTTTGACATAAGCATGATTTTACCACCCCACGTCACATTTTTTGCTCCCGCCTCTCCCTTTCTCTTCCTGTCAGCGACATGCGGGCTTTGAGTCAAAAGTTTCCATCTGCAACTTAAACCTATTGTAGATGGGAACTCTTTGAACTTGTTGTTATACCCTCCTCTGTCTTTAAGGGCTCATATTTTTCAGTCATTGTGAAAACAGGAAATGCGTTTAAAGAGAACTCTATTGAGGGTATAATGTTTTTTCAAAGCCACAGCAAGGCTGAATAGCCGCCCTTTTATAAGCATCAAAGTTATTTGTAGTCTATAAGACTAATCTGAAGCCAGTTAATCATCAGATAACCCATGCAGGATTTAATGTTTCTTCTGCTAAATGTCTTTAATAGTCAGTTTACCAGCCATTTGATGGTTTTCACCACTGTTTTGCTAAGTTATGTTACTGGTGTTTCATGTAGACTTTCCTACCATTTGCTGTTTCAGGGAGATGTTGTGCGGTTGTTCCACGCAGAGCAGGAAAAGTTTCTTACAGGCGACGAGTACAAAAAACAGCAGTATGTGTTCTTGAGAACAACAGGACGGACATCCGCAACTGCTGCGACAAGCTCGAAGGCACTCTGGGAAGTTGAGGTTTGTTTTGATTTTGGACTTAATGACATACTAGGGATAAAAAGTGTGTTTGAGCATTAAATGTACTGTAAAATTGTAATGCAAGAGAGAGGTTGTCACCATTTCACTTTGTTATGTAAGAGGCATTCAGGCCGAAAATCTTGCGTTAACAAATAAAAGCTTTTGAAAAAGCATCTCAAAATTTAAAATATCATTCTATCGTCAGCTTTCCCTTAAACAGATTGTGCACAAAGATTGTGCATTTTCATTATCATCATTGTTTGATGATATAAAATTTGCTCTTGACCTTTAACCCCAGGTTGTCCAGCATGATCCGTGTCGGGGTGGGGCGGGTCACTGGAACAGCCTGTTCCGGTTCAAACACCTGGCCACTGGTCAGTATCTGGCGGCAGAAGTGGATGCTGACCCGACCCCCGATGTGACCCGGGCTAAGCTGCGTGGACAACCCAACCTTCCCGTGTACTGCCTAGTCTCGGTGCCTCACGGCCATGACATTGCGTCCATCTTTGAGCTTGACCCGACCACTATGATTCGAGAGGATTCTCTTGTACCAAGGTCAGCTGCTTTCCAATAATTAGTTCAGCTCTTTTTGTTATGTGAGATTGGTTATATCAAGGGATTACTGGAACGAGTTTAGAAAAAAAAGATTAAAAAAACATGTTTCGTCTTGTTGATTGCTTTCATGAATGAGTGATTTTGTCAGATCGAAGGGCGTGACTTTGAATAATTGATAAGAAAACAGACAAACTATTTCTGTGTTTGCATAGGGTAGAAGAAAAATACTTTCTCCAAAAGTTGGAATGGGTGCATGTCACTTTGCCAAGCTTCTTCGTATTTCTAACTAGATTTAAACGGACCTTTAATTGAGTTGTCAAACCTCTAGCGTCTAATTAACAATTTCTTGTACATTTTGACATGATGTAAAACAATAAAAAATATTTTACACAGAAAAATTAACAGAAATGACGTTTTCTCTTTTAAATTATTTCTTTATTGTAAGATAAGAGGTGATATTACAAACAAACTGATATGCACGGCTGAAAATAGCATTCTCAAAGATAAGCCATTTTGCTAGCTCAGAAGCGATATTTAGCTTTGCCTGTTCATATAATATTTAAAACAGCTTTACTTAGAAGCTAAAGAAAAAAAACGACATTCAAACTTATTACTTGATTTCTTTCCTCACCACCAGACAAACGTATGTTCGACTCCACCACCTGTGTACAGATTCCTGGGTCCACAGCACCTCCATACCTCTGGACAAGGACGAGGACAAACCGATCATGAATAAAGTCAGCGACGATGTTCTTCCTTGTCTATGTTTGTTTTCATGTTGAATCAGTCTTGGCAATAACAAGACTTTCATTTTTTCCTGAATAAAGAAGAGAGAGCTAAATAAACCTAAATAAATTAAAACGATCTCTCTGTAATTATGGCAATCAAAACGCAACCTTTCCATTGAGTCAAATGTTGCAAATTTTCATATCACTAGGCATTGTAAATGTAAACAATGCATTTTTTCTTAGACAAATTGCATAAAACTGTTAAACTTTTATTATGGAAAGATCTTGAAGTTCTTTTGATTTAAAACAAATAGAGAAGAAAATTTTGACTTAATTTATTACGAGAAAAGATCTTATAGGAAAAAAAATAAAATAAACAGAAACCAAGGTGTTTTCTCAAACTAAAGTTTCTGAACCGGACTCATTCACAATATTACTGAGTAGCTCTGTCTTTGAATCCTTAATGATCAATCTCTATTCAGCGTGATTGTTGCTAATTCTGAAAATAATTTTGAATACCTATTATAGTGGTTTTTGGAAATGACAATATCAATTTCAGGCACATCAAACCTCTGATGTCGCTATTTTTCCTATAGCAAAATCAGAAGTTTGATGTGCCGGCCATCTATATTTTACTTATTAGAAACCAGATATTATTATTTGTGGTTTTTGTTTTATTTGCTATCTTTTTTTAATCAATGTGAACTATAGGTTGGTTGTGCTAAAATCAAAGAGGACAAGGAGGCATTTGCCATCGTGCCTGTGTCCGCACAGGAAGTCAGAGACCTGGACTTCGCTAACGATGCTGCCAAGGTGCTTACTGAGATTGCCAACAAGCTCGTCAAGTCCTCCATCACTCAGAACCAACGCAGGTTAGCGAAATCTTTTGAATATTGAAAAATGTGTAGGCTAGACATCATAGGGATTGTTATCAACTCTTTCATACTTCAGTGTTAAATCTAGATCCTCAGGTCTAGATCTAGATCTAGGTCCATCTGTAGAACTAGATCTACGTCTAGAACTATCAACGGTCTCATCGATGTTATGATCTAAAATGACTTAATTACTTTCACTATAGATTCATCACTGTAGATCTAGGGGTATTCCTGATGAAATTCACGTTTCAGAGTCAATAATTTGCTGCAAAGACATCGTTTCTTGAAAACAACCTTTGTTGTTGTTTCCCTGACAATCGCTCTGCTTGCTCCAGCGCTAGCTTCATGGTGAAATATTCGTCAAAATATCAAAAACCACAGCGAAAACACATTCAAATTATGCGGGGAAGCCATTTGTAAACATCTGAGCTCATGGGAACAGGAAAAGTCCAGTAATTGGTCGATTTTTTTAAGACCTCGACACACGTTTTAATACACCTCTGAATACTGGTATACGGGGAATCCGGTTTGGTGGGGTTAAAGTCAAACACATGAAACATGAATTTCCACCTCAAATAGGTGTGGAAACTGTTTAGAAATTGTTTTAGCATCAATGTCTAAAATTTAAAATCATTGACTTTTGAAAACCAACTAAACTTTGAAAGCCTATATCTCATAACTAGGCTTTGCTACTAAAGACTCGTTTGGATAGAATGGGAGACATATATGGGCAAATTTTTGGTTTCCATGTAAAAACCACAGGGAAGCACAGGGGACGCAAAACTAAACAAGTCTTTTTTTTTCTCTCTCCCCACCCCAGGTCAGTGATCCAGCTGATCACTGATGTGATTTACTTCCTGGCCCACCAGGAGCTGTCTGGTCACACCGGGGATCCTCTAGACCTGGTCATCCCCAAACCTGACCGGGAGCGGCAGAAGTTGATCAGAGAGCAGGACATCCTCAAACAAGTAAACAGATAATTGAAAAGCCTTGCTGCCATATATAAGTTCAACACATTGGGCTGTTTGCTGATAGTATAATGTTGTAAACACATAGAAGTTGATCAGAGAACAGGACATACTCAAACAAGTAACCAGAGAAAGAGTTGTCTTGTTTCGTATACTGCCATATAAATTCAACACGTTGGTCTTTGTGCCAAGAGTATCATGTTATAAACACATAGAAGTTGATCAAATGGCAGGACATCCTCAAACAAGTAACCAGAGAAAGAGTTGCCTTGTTTAGTATACTGCCCTATAAATTCAACTTGTTGGTCTTTCGGCCAATAGTATAATGTTGTAGTCATATAAAGGTTGATCAGAGAACATAATTTATTTACACTAATGATAGAAAAGGGCTGTATGATTTATAATATGCACTGGACAAATTGTTAAGTTTGAATGTGTCACAGACCACTGATTGTGGACTGGACTTAAAGAACATACATGAACAAGCACAACAAAGAAACGAGTAACAACTGGTCAAAATTTAACCATTTAATAACATAACACTTAATTTATTTTACAAATAAAATATATGTACATAAATACAAGTATTACATTTACTTTCTCAGCCACTAAGGCTGCGAATTAATAAAAAAGATAGCCACCAAGGCTAGAAGGCACACAAATGAAAACGTGCGTAAATATGACTCTGAAGTTGTATATATTCCGAAGTGCCACTAAGGCTTGAAATCAATCTTAGTCCTTCACACCACACAGGTATGATTATCCTTACTTAGGACAATAAATAATAGTACAATTTGTTACGAATGACACGACAGATCCTTGAGGCGGAGTCAACTTCTGCCGTACTTGGCCTAGCCCCGAAACCCTGAAACAAAGAAAAGTTACATTACAACCCTACTACAACTACAAAGATGAAACTACTACTAGGCGGCGTACAACGACCCGACACCGACAGATACAATACTTACAGCACAAAGCTGGTTCCAAAACTTTGATAATTTCCTTAGGACCGACACAAGATTTAGTTACAGACTGACGGCAACAGTGGGCATTAACGTTGACTGGGGGCCCTGGACAAACTATAGGCTGTTCCTCGTCCAGTATATAAGGCATTCCTGGAACACAACTCATTAAAACTCACTGTCCCTAAAACCAACAATGAACAAGACAAGACAATGACGCCTTCTAAAATATTTATCTAACGATCAACAACTAATACCAACTAGAACAAATTTAAACCAATGGTTTCCTATCAAGAGGGTGAAAATCAACAAACAACTTAAACTGCTTACAAATCAACTAATCGGGAACAATTTAGAAACTTCCCTGAACTAATTCAGATCAACCCCTGACAGAATGAATGGCAAACCAAGCCATTGCTCACATAAATTGACACTAAGTTGTTTTCGAATATGTTATTCAGAGAGTTTATATTATGCATCTAACGTGTGGAAACCTCATTAATGAAATAATATTGATTAAGATATTCATTGCATTGTAGTAACGGTCATAATTTAGATCCAGTTTTTTTAAAACTCGTTTGTAAAAATTTTACCCTTCTCATGTGAATATGTTTACTTCATGCAGATACCAGCGCATAGAGCAACACAGCAGATGGTTGTTTTGCACTATATTTGTGTTATATATTATTATTGAAAATATTATTAGATACATGTTAATCTTTCTCTTCCTATTGCCAGATTTTCAAAATCCTGCAAGCTCCCTTTAACGATGTCGGGGACGGAGCTCTGATGCAGTCTATGGAAGAGTTGGCTGATCAGAGACACGCAGCTTTCAGACATCTGTGTCGCTTGTGCTACAGGCTGCTGAAACTCTCGTTCCAGAACTACCGCAAAAATCAGGTATGTTAGTTGGTCCGGTTTGGTACATTAAGCTCGTATCATGGGTCAGGGTCGAGATGTTCTCAATATCAAACCATCCAGCCCAAATGTGAACAAACATGAGCACAAGAATTATTTTGATTTATCCCTTATATAAAATTCTAGAAATGAGTTAGAACATAAGCAATTTCATAGATATTTTTGAGTGAAGGGCGCGCCCTTAACACACTAGTGATAAACATGCGGGGTGATAGGTGTGTTAAGTTTTGGATAGCTGGCCAAGGTTGAGACCTTCTTGGTCAGGTTAAATTAAATAGGTATTCAAAAACCACAGTCACCTTATAAAATAATCTAGTGAATAACTTTGTAAATGAGTGTGACCAAACCACCCTTCCCTCACACTCCGCAATGATTGTGTTAGTAACAACCCTGCTAAATCAAGTTATACTGTTTTTTGACATATTAGAATATTAGGTGAAGTAATGGGAGACTATTGTTAGCCTCTTGATACAACCTTTTCAGGTAAGACTGGTTTAAACAAATATCCCTGTGAGCTTAAGAAAAAAAAAAGCTAACTTATAGCATAATTTGACAATTACTTTTGCTTTTAAAGAAATAAAATCTTTGTAAAACATGTTGTTTCTCTTCTGTACGTTGCCAGGAATACGTGGCCGCCAAGCTTCAGTTCATGCAGCGGCAGATCGGCTATGACGTCCTGGCCGAGGACACCATCACCGGACTCCTGCACAACAACCGCAAGCTGCTGGAGAAGCACATCAAGAAACCCGAGATTGAGATGTTCGTGTCGCTGGTGCGCAGGAAGAAGGAACCGCGGTAGGTGGTCAGAGTTTGTGTTGGGGTCCCCTAAAATCTGGCTGAGTTAATCAAGCTATAGTGTTTACAGCAAAAACCACGTGGGGTTGCTTTGATTACCCCTGGCAGAAATGAGACTACATGCAAAACTATGAAGTTATATACATCATTGGAAAGGCAATCAAAGTTTTATAAGGTGATGACAGAATTATTATCACATCTTTATTAGATCTAAGTTATTACACATGAAAGACAAAGAATCCAAGTGACCTAATTATAAAATGGTGAAAATTGGATGTAAAGTTTTCATATTATGAAAGCTGAAAGGGTATTACCGTGTTCTTTCAACCTTTACAAAATGTTTTCAACTTTTTTTAATGGGCTCTTAAGTTTGAGAAAGGAAAAGATTATTGAAGAAAAAACAGGAGCAAAATAAGCTTAGAAAAAAGAAAAATTTTGAAAGAAATAAAGATTTTTGAGGAGCTTACATCATCAATCTAACAGCGATAAAAAGCTCAACATGTGCAAAATAGAACATCTTTATCTTTTTAGTTGATAGCAAAAAAAAAAGTATTATTTGACTGCATGCTTTTAAACTGTACACAAAAGGCATTTTTTAGCATGAGAATATGAATGAATGTATTGTTTTCCATTCCCCAGCTTCCTAGACTACCTGGCCGACCTGTGTGTCTGCAGCAAGGTGGCTATCCCCATCACACAGGAGCTAATCTGTAAAACATTGCTCTCCCCTGAGAACCAGGACATCCTCATTGAGACAAGGTCAGTGTGGCTATCCAGCTCTCTGGGTTGCCCTTTTCTACTGCACTAAGCAGTTCTAGCCACCCTCGTGCCCCCTCCCTCTACTCCCCCACAAAAAAATGAAAAGAAAAATTTAGCAAGTTGGGGACTAATGTCTTGTCTTGATTTCACCCAGATGATTTTTTTATAGAATACTCAGGACAAAGTAGAATTGATAATATATTTTGTGTGCAGACCAGCAGCCAGCCTATTCAAGAATTAGAGTTGAGCTTAGGCACTGTGCCAGGTACCCTCACCCTTTGTCTCGGCATGTACTCAAGCAGCCTCAATCAAGTTTATAGAAGGCAGAAATAAGGCTTGACTGATTTTCTCATGTTCTCTGCAAGTCACAGCAGGGTGGGATGCTCTTGAACAACCTTTGTGAGAACTGTCCAGTGCTTAGAGCCGTATCAGCGGTTTTAGACTGTTCAAATAGCCTGTTATACTAGCAATGGTGTGTGAAAGTTTTTTCATCGTCAATGGCTTTGTTACATGTCTGCCTCTGAATCCTACTTTTGTATAGTAGGTTTTCTCCAAAGTTGTCACTAGAAATGAAATTTTTTTATCACATGGAGTCACCAGAATTATTGAACATGTAATTTTGTTTTAAAAAAATAAATGTGCCCAAGATACTTCATGATATTAAGATTGAACTTATTGATGTATACTCAGATGTCAGAACTAAGTTTTGAAATGTAATTCGGATCACTTTCTGTTTTTTTTCCATGTAAAGATTGATCCGCACACAAATGGAATACGAGATGCCGGCTGAGGGGGAGGAAGGCACCGTGATGACGATGGACGAAGATGACGAGGTTGTGTTGTTCTGGGACCCGACTTACGACACGGCGGCCTTCGACAGTTCCAACAACCGAGACAGCAGTAACCTGGTGCGACACATGCTGGGGGGCGACGGGCCGGAGTACGCCGGACAGAAAGGTATCCGAGAGCTGGCCATGGGGGCGGCGGACAACATCAAGGCTGACAAACAGATCCTTGACTACTACAGGTGAGAGACACACAGTATTGTATAGATCTAAATTTTATAAGAAATCTTTGCAATTGGTTTAACAATTATGTTTGATGTGGAAAGTATTTTACACTCTTCATACATGAATTAATTTTCATTTTTAACGGACAAATGAGGTTTCATTTTATTTTATCTTGAGACTCACACACACACAGTCATGTGTTAATTTAAGTATCAAAAGTTATAGGAAATCTTTGCGATGATGCAATAATTATGTTTGATGTTTAAAGTATTTGCACCAAATTTTACACTGTTCCTACATAAAATAAATTTCGTTTTTGATGGACTTGTAAAGTTTTATTTTATCTTGTCTTATCTTATCTCTAAGAAGATTCAGACTGAAGGTTAAGTAAAGGTAAAGTGAGTCGGATACTTAATATGGTTGTAAGACAAAAGGAGTAGGGTTCTCATTACTAACAGTATAGTGAGCGATAGCTTGTATTTGCCTTTGGACAGGAACTTGTCCACACTTTGCTCACTCCACCCACCTGTAAAATGGGTACCTGGCTATAGGCAGTGCTTAAAAAATGTGGAATGCCATTATTTGACTATCTAACATGCAGCTATACTGTAATGCTCTGAATTATGAGTTGAATCCTCTCTGAACTTTATATGCCTGCAAGGGGAAATATGTAAAGTCTTATGACTTATTTACTGGACAAGTTTATTTCTCCACTGCAGACACCAGCTTGATCTGTTCTCACACATGTGCCTGGATCGCCAGTACCTGGCCATTAACAAACTCAGTGAATCTCTAGACGTCGATCTCATTCTCAAGTAAGTTCAATAGAAATTATTTTACTTTAAGTGATAATTAAAAATATTATATACTGATAAGACGGCAAGTTACCTCAACCAATTTTTTTTCAATTTGCAACAACAAAGGTTTGAACATTCAACTTCATCAAATCTGCAATTTGAGCTCAGGTATAAAAAGTGAAAGCAGCCTGAAAACAAACAAACACCCTACAAAATTATTCATCCATAGGGTTCTGATTGATGAGACTTTATTTTAAACAAATTTGCTTCACTTTGCTAGAAAAGGTTAAAAAAAAAAGCGAAGATCATTCATCAATTCACAGCCATATTTCCTATCGCCAGCTTCATAAACTGGGAATCAGGATTTCTCGGTAGAGGAAATAAATAAAGGTAAAATAAAAGACAATGAAATCTATATTGATACGTTTGAAACTTTGATATTTGAAATTATTGAAATATTATTTCAATCAGACTTAATTGATTTGAAATTATTAAAAAAGAAAACAACCCAATCTAAATGTCCATTCTTTGTGGTCACCATCTTACTTCTTCCTACACAGATGCATGGCTGACGAGTCGCTACCGCCTGACCTGCGGGCAGCGTTCTGCCGATTGATGCTGTCCATGCACGTTGACCGTGACCCCCAGGAACAGGTCAAGCCAGTGAAGTTTGCTCGCCTATGGTCGGAGATTCCGCAGAAAATATCCATAGAGGAGTAAGTAGATGAGGAGCTAAGCTTTATTGCACCTGGGCTTGTTACACACACGTAGTGATAACTGGGTTTACTTTGAAAACAAGAATGTTGTCCAATCTTATGTCAGATTTATTGCCTGTGTGGTAAGAAATGGTTTTTTTTTGTTGTCCATTGTTTTCAACCATGCTTTATTAAATCTCTCTCCTTGAAAACCAAAATCCAGAGTGCATATAATTTTTGGCTGTAAGCGAATTCCACGAAAAGTTTAAAAAGATTTAGAATAGGGAGCAAAAATGCAAAAATAAGTAAGAAAAGGCATTTTTGTTCTAAGATAAATGGAAAGTTTTAAGATGCGACAATTTGTGAATTTGATTGCTAAGGATTTAAACAACAGTAATATGAAGATTATCCAGAAATTTGAGGCTTTTCATAAGCATAGCAGAGCAAATACATATATAAATACATTGCAGCCTAGACCTACCTTATTTTTATACAACACCATTTTTCTCGCCGTCTGGTTGAGACGTATCGTCAGGTAACTGTTTCTATTCAATTTATATATTTAGTCTTTTAAATGAATTATGATTTTAGTACAACAGCTTCAATACCTCTTGCTTAATCCAACCCTCCCTATTTCAATATTCCTCATATCTCAGCTGATATTTTTATTGGAGCCGCCAAAGAACAAACACACACACACACACACTGAAAAATTGCTTCCACCTCCCTTATACCGCTTCCCATAAGTTACTCACATCTTTAAATAAAAGGGAACGCCACGTATTGTGTTGGAGAAAGGCAGTAGAAATCATGAAAAAAGATGTTTTGGGATTGTGCGGTTTAGCAGTTGTAAACGCTTTTCTGAGGATGAAGCAGGGGATTAAAGTGAACCAAAAAAGTTGAAGGCAAGAGTAAGTCAGGTATCCTTGGATTTTGTAGTTTTACTTCTTCACAAAGAGACAAATAACTCATGAATTACTGGGAAAACAGGGTTGAAAAAAAAACAAAGAAGGTGCGAGGAATTTTTAATTCTGGCAGAATTGATCCTCTCTATGAATTATGAAAATATAAAACTGTTAAGTATTGAAAAAATAAGAAAACAGGTAAGTTTAAATCGAGCAAGAATAATGGTTGTGTGATTTTTACAATAGGTTCATATTCTTCCCTTTTCTTTGATTCTGTGACAGAATCTTGTGAAGGTCTTTCTTATCACAGTTGATTTTCAGTTTTACAGCACACTTTGTCTTCCTTGCACTTGCACTGAAAGAGGGAAAAACCTAGTAAGATTTCTTCCTTCTGTTATTTTATTTCTTCTTCCTTTTTTACTTTTAAAAATTTAGGGACAAAGGAGTTGTGTATACCATCACTAAACCTGAAGCGAATTCACGACTTTTCTCTCTCCCAACACACATCCTGTTCTCTATGAAAGTTGAAACATCAATGATTTTAGTTTAGTGGCTTCAGCGTTTAAAATGATGTTCTACACCTTTGAGTTTGATTTCTGCAGTTTTAAATGTCTCTTGAAGCTGTTATTGCCGAATGCTGTAGGATATGTTTCTAGTTTCACTCAATCTGAGACAAAGGTTTTGTTAGAATGCTGTAGGATATGTTTCTAGTTTCACTCAATCTGAAACAATGATT
>BMAT01007185.1:309934-324079 GCA_019649035.1 Elysia marginata
CTAAGGCGATTTATTGGTAACAATCGGCAGTTCATGAATAATTTTCGGATTTTTCGGGCTGGACACCCTTCACAAAAAGCTCAAAAAAGATGTTCTAGATTATTTTTTTTTACTTTTGATGACCTGATTTGGGTATAAAAATAGTTGAAAAGGTTGAATATGGGCGTAAGTCCAAATAACTAGAGTACACCCAAATTCGATAAAATTCCTCTAACAACTAGTGCCGCATATCCCCTTAAAAGAATACCCGGGAACTCTTGGTTAACGGTCTACGGCCCTATGACTAAGCCCTCCCTCATACATATTCTTTACAATAATGAAATTGTACTTCGTTCGTCTTCTCTCTAATCCTCCAGAACGCCATAGCCATGCATGACAGTAACGGTATAGACATCATTGTGGCGTTGTTGCTGATCGAGATCAAGTCACTCGGGAAGAACCGCATCGATCTCGTTCTGGAGCTGAAGGTATCTATTTTGTAGTCACCTTGCATTTGGAGAAGACAGCTCAAAGGATGGGTTTAAAAAAAATGTTTTTTTTTAAATACTGTTTTATGAAACGTAGATTTTTATACTTACACATATATGTACTGTAATATTTTATAGACTTTCTTTAAGTATAAATCTAAGGTATTCAAATTACGGTGAAATGACTCAAGCTTTGGATAGATTTTGCACGTAGCTTGACTGTGAGTCAGGTCAAAGCAACCAAAAGTTATAGATGCTTCAAGGCTTGGGTTTTAATAATATTATGGTACTAGATTATTGCACGCTGTCTGATAGGGAACGTAGTTACAAGTCTTCTAAAGCAAATTGGGAAAGATTATAATTAACTGAAAGCCTTTTGACAAGTCAGAATGAATTAGTTATTGGACAATAAAAATTCAGACAAAAACAAACTGAAGGTAAATGTTAATTGTATTTTTCTTTTATATCATGAACACTTTTTTCACTACCACAGAGTTTTGTTAATTTTATGCATTTATCAGCATTTAGGAAAATGCTATATTAAAATTAGCCATACTGAATGTAACAAGAAGTTACCTAGAAAACCCAATCTTATTTGCGAACATCTTGCAGGTCAGTTGCCATTGCCAAACAAATTCGTCCAGGATTAAAAAGTAAGAGCTTTTGAAAATGGAATGGTTTAATTTTTTTCCCTGTAGAACAATGCATCTAAACTTCTTCTTGCTATCATGGAGAGCCGACACGACAGCGAGAACGCTGAGAGAATCCTCAGCAACATGCGCACCAAACAGTTGGTAGGTGCCCTTTCCCAGTACTCTCTCTTTCTCTCTCTCTCCTTCTCTCTCTCTTTCTCTCTCTCTCTCTCTCTCTCTTTCTCTCTCTCTCTCTCTCTCTCTCTCTCTCTCTCTCTCTTTCTTTTTCTGTGTATCTTTCCTCCTCTATGTTGACCTAATTCTGTTTCTTCTTTGCACTAATGTGAGGTTCTTAGCCTGACAGAATTACTAGGTTTCGAGAATTTGAATTTTCAAAGTTTAATTAGGCTTAATTGTTTTTTAAAATATCTTTTGTATGGTATCTTATACAATGTTCCTTGAAACTTTCATTATAGGCATGTCTTCAAGCATAACTAACTATTACATTGTAATTATGAATTAACAAAAAAATTTTTTATTGCTCGTTAGCAAGCGGTAGATCTTTGACATAATGTAGTTAAAAGAAAGTGATATTAACCCCTTCATGACCTGTAATGTATGCCGTACATCATATTTTTCATGACAAAATGCGTAAATGACATAGGCTGTTTATCCACACATTAGCAGATTTTACTTAGTCATACAACACACATCATGTTTTGCATTACGTAAAAGGGTCATTTAGTGCAGTTATTTAAAATCTGACGTAATAAATATAACTGGAGCACAAGGGTATTAAAAATAACTGACCCTTTAATCAAAAACCTGCCTTGTCAAGACGATTGACAAAACGTCCGTCATGAAGGGGATAATCTTATTTTGACTTTAAGCTTTTTTGTAATGTATTAGGATGAATTTTTGTTTTTGATCAGGTGTAATTATTGATTTTATGCTATATCTTAAATCTCTCTCTCAACACATTTAACATAATCACATAATAATTTTTTCAATTATTCACAATCTGGTCCTAACTTCTTCCTTTCATATTACCCCGTTTTTCTCTGGCGTTCTTTTGCATTTTTCTTTCCCATGAAATAACATTTAGTGAGACTGGTCTGTGTTTGCCATCTATCTGTATTTCTAACAGCATGTCTTGTCAGCATGTTTTTTTTTCTTAACATCTAGACTGAAAGAGAGAAAGAGAGAGAGAGAGAGTATGGAAAGGCATCAAATTTTTTTGTGTAGTTTTTATCTTGTTTGATAAGGAAATTTTTGTGGGCATGAAAGAAAGGAAATTGTGCTTTGTTGAAAATTTCAACAGGAATATTTTGGTTTTGTTTTTGGTTTAGCTTCTAAAGAGCTGATTTTATTAGTTAAGTTCTTCAGGACGGAATTAATTTCTTGCAAAACTTTTTTTCTTAAGACACTTCAGGTTTTTTGGGGGGCTTGAATCAGAAATGACTAAATCTGACTGTAAAGTTTTCACATCAAAGAAAAAGGTAATATTGCTATTTTCAACAAAATGTAAAAGTAGCTCAAAAAGAATTTGGAAATGAATGAACAATATTAATGCCAACTTGAGAGTAAAATTAACTCCACCAAAACCTTGTCTTTATAGCTAGAAAAAGAACCATAGCCTTCCACCAAAATAATTGATCTGAAATATTTTTTCCATAAAAGCTAGATGTAATCTTTAATCAGCATTTAGACACTTGGAGGCACTTTACTTAAATGTTTTGACTGATTGGCCTTTGAAAAGACGTGTATATGTGCCGTATATTTCTAGCTCTCTGTGCCAGTTCTCTCCCGCATCTACGTTGAACTTTGACCCCCCAATATTTCCAGGTGGAAGCCATACAGCACGTGTTTCGGCAGGCTGTCGACTGTGGGGACATAGTGGCTGATTTTATTTCAGACCCACAAGAGGTTCATTCACCCCTCCCAAAAAACACACATTCTTTTTGGTTTTTGTTTTGTTTTTTTTTTCCTCATCTTTTTTGTTTGACATCTTATGTTTGTTTTCATTTTTCGTAGACTTTTCAATGTGTTTTGTGATTTTTCAGTTTGTTGGTTCCAGTGAACTCTGTAGAGTTTTTTTATATAGTGTTTTACTTTTTGTTTGTTTATTTGGTTCTTTCATCTACCGCTTCTAAACTGAAAGGTACAAAGTTTTCCTTTCTTTTGTTTTTAATTTCTTTTTTTTTTTTTTGTTGTTGTAAATTTTGTGATAGTATTGGTGAATATCAGTACCCGTGTGTGTGTGTGTGTGTGTGTATAGCCACAAAGTGATAAATATTGTGATTCGATTGCTCTCACTGAATCAGCTTGAAGCGAAGAGATATACATCTGTGTGCACTGTGAAGGGGTCTTGTCCACCTGCTTCAAATCAGATTCAGCTTTTACTATATCCCAATGGTTTTGTATGCAAACATTTGGCAAGGTTGATTCTCAGGTTTTTTTTTCTGAAATCAAACCAGTTCAGAATGAGTGAAAATAATAATATTATCGTGTGCTTTGCTATTTAGCAGTGTACAAACAATTATTGTATTACATCTCCACAGTATTTTTTTTTTACCTTTTTTCGTATCTGAGATAATTATAATCTTTGTTTTCTTTGAACCTGGTAGAAGGCTAGTTTTTTTTTTTGTTGTCAAACGAACATCAATGAAATCAGTGGGTTAAAAAAATTTTCATTTACCACCAGATCCATTGATGTTTCCCTGTCAGAAGACAAGTAGCTTAAACCTCAGATGTTTTGTAAAACAATTTATTTTGTCGTGAAAAAGCTGTGCTCTTGTGTTCAGCCACTAGATAATTTTCTATGACCAAGAACTGTTTGTCCTCGACCTTATAAACATTAGTCCTTCACCTTATAAACACCAGTCCTTGACATTATAGACATGAATACTCATTGTATAAGTTAGACAAATTGTCAAGGTTATCTAAAGAGGGTCAAATTGATTCAAATAGACACAAACACATCATTGTTTCCTCTTTTTTTATTTTTGCAGGAGGGTTAAGATTTTAAGCTCACGCAATTTGCTGTGGTTTGCTTTTGTGAACCTATTTATTCACTTTTTTTCCTGTCTTTTTCTTAAATTTTGTAGTCAATGATTGAAAAAGGCAGTCCTGCTATTCAAACAAAATTTAATGCTTTTAGCACCTGCTTAGGGTTGGAGTTTCGATATTTACCCCAGGATAAGGTTTTTTCAAGGGCTGACATATTTGTACTGTAATGTCCGTATCAGCGTATTTATATGTAAGTGTTGATGTGCATGAAAATCCCCCCCCCCTTTGTTGTAATACTCTTGTCTTTCATGCTGCACTTTTGATGTTGCAATGTTTTGTTATTTCTGGATTTTCCCGTATTTGATATGAGGTGAATCTGCGATGCTTTCCATCCTCTTGTTGTACAAAGCTGGCATTCTGGATTCATGAACTGCAATATTTGAGGTTTCACCTTCTTCCTGCCGTAGGATGATGAAAGGGTAGTAACTCCCATCATGGTTTTCACCGCAGATGCGGGTCTTAGATTGTCCCAGGCAGCATCAACCTGAAGCTATTTTAATTTCTTGCTTTTTTTTTTAATATGATATGTCTAACTTTTGAGATTTTGTGTTGTGACCTATAGAATTGGAAAGCTTCCCCCCCCCTCTTTCAGTTGTATAAAAACATTGAGAATCCTTCCATAGGAGATGTATCTTTACAGCTCAATATCAAAAGTTGAAATGAAGATCATTGCTTTGCTTTCTTCCTCCCCCCCACCTCTCTCTCTCCGCATGCCTCTCCCTCTCTCTTACCTCTCTCACTTCCTCTCTTGTACTCTCTCGCTCTGTCTTTCTTTGGCTCATGATATCTTGCTAATCCTTCTCTATCATCTCTCAATTTATCCCTCTATCTATGTTTCTGTCTCTCTACCTCTATCTATCCTATTCTGATTACCATAAACTTAATGACGGGCTCTGTGGCCTAGCGGTAAAGACACTCGCTCAGAGATCGGGAGGAATGGGTTCGATCCCCAGCCGAGTCAAACCAAGGACTGTAAAATTGGTATTAGTAGCTGATCCGCCTGGTGTCTGGCATTATGGATTTAGTGCTAAGTCTGGTCGGCCCAGTGTCAGGATAATGTGACTGGGTGTGGTGTATACAGCGTTCCGTACATCACAGTGTGGCAGCACGCTTTCAACTGTCCCCAAGCACCGTCTCTGATATAACCTTGTAGTTGAAAAGAGACGTTAAAATTCAACCAACCAACCATAAACTTAAAGTTTGTACAAGCTACATCTGAATACCCCTCCTTCCCCCCGCCCCAATCACAGCAGAAAAAAAAGTTCTCCTAGTTTCTGCTTTTGTTCTTTTTGTCGTGAATCTCGTCAAATTTGTTGTCGTTCTTCAATGGTGTGCCTACATCGCAAAAAAATTAACAACAACAAGAACAAAAAAGTATCTATAAATTATAATACGAATGCTTTTTAGCAGGTCTTCAAGAATTGTTTTTCTAATGGTAGGAAAAGTTTTAAATTGAACTGGAGTTGCAGTAGAGCTGTGTGGATAAGCAAGTCAAATTTGTTTAAGTAAGGTATATATTTTAGCTCTAGATATAGTGACGAAACAAGCAGAAACAACTTACTTTAAAAAATTTGACTTGCTTAGGAAAAGTTCTGGAGCGTTTGAAGGCAAAATATTGCAGGTCTCTCATGACAATCAGAGAAGTTGTGAGCTACACTATAGTAAGAAAAAGAAATTCCACCAGGCTTAGAGATTTTGATAAGTTGATACATACCTTTATTATCAGTTGATATAAGTTTGTTTTTTTTTCTCTTCTTGTCATTCCATCTATTTGAATATATTTAATGGTAAAGAATTTATTTTTTAGTATTACAAAATACTATTTCTGTGTAAAAAAAGATTTAGCATCACATGAACAATCTTTGAGAGAACACACCTGAATTTTATGTTTTTCTTGTAAAAAATTGCATGAATTAAAAAAAAAATGTATAAAGTTTTCCATGAATGCCAAGTAATGCAGGCATGTTAGCATGCTTAGGTATATAACTGGCAGTGCAGCTGCATTGGTTAGGAAATTTACAGGAATGTTTTTTATATATATGTACATGTAACATTTCATGGCAATGCCCTAGTATTACGATACTTTAGTCAAAGCATGCTTATTATTTCAAAATTTTCTCTGTCATCTCGGTGATTGAAACTTCTTACAAAGAACATAGGCTCATGTTTATATATCTATATCTATATTTCTGCATGATTTTTCATGTTTGTTTTTTTGTAGGGTGAATTTGTTTTTTCATTTTGTTAAAAAGCTTTTAAAAACAGAGGCAATAAATTTAACACGCCCCCCCCCCTCCCCTCCTCTCCTCTCTGCTTCTGTTCTTTTCTACGTATCAGACGGATATTGCCATTCAAGCATTCCACTCGGAGGATCCCAGTAAGGACGACGGTTCGCGCTACGATCTCGAAGATGAGGATGACTCTGTAGAAGAAAACAATGCATCTCCTAAAGCTGTCGGTCACAATATCTATATTCTGGCACACCAGGTAGGACAACGGGAGGTGGTGGTGGGGGGGGGGGGTTGATTGATTGTATGATTGATTGAAATTTTTACAAGCCCAGTCCATCATTAACGATGATCTCAGGGCTTAGGGTCTCTTCAATTGTAGTTTACTTCGATACTATAATCTTGCCAACCTATCTCATATATTAAAGTCAAGAGGGGGGGGGGGGAAGACCAAGAGAGATTGGCGGATGATGCTGGTGACATACCTGGGGAGTCGGTGTGTCCAAGCAAAGTGTCTCCTAGAGCATACCCTTTTTCTTTTTCTTTGTTTCAAAATGAAATTTTTCAGGATATAAAAAAAGAGTTATGATATTGTCTAACCTCCTAAGGGCGTTAACGAGATGAGGTTTTTTTTTTCTTATCAAAATGTACATCTCACTGAAAAATCTATGAACGAGGACTGGGGATAAGTGAAAATTCTTACCGATAATTCTCTCCCTTTCTCCTCATATAGCTGTCGCAGCACAACCGAGACCTGGCAGACATGCTACGACCTGGAGGTTACGACCTGTTTGGAGACCAGGCCCTTGAGTACTACCATAAACACACAGCCCAGATTGAGGTGGGTAGGCCCTATGAGTTGTGTTGTGTAGTTGTCAGAGTAAATAGCGGAAATTGCCACTGTGCTGAGCCTCAAAGCTGCTACTTTGCTGTGGACAAACGAATGGCAGTATCTCTCATATAGTTTACACTGCAGATACTGCTTTTGGTTTGTCACGGGCAGTATAAGTTGAGGCTTGAATCAGACCAAAGATAGACATTTGTGGCTATTTTTCACTGAAAGTTTACTTCAGCCATTGTTATTTTTATACCTTAAATCTTTCAGCGTTCAGTTGTGTAGGTAGTCAATCAATGCTTCACATTTCAATGATGCTTACAAAATTTTTTAAGAGGTCTATGTTAGTGAGTGAATTAGATTAGGTAATGGGTGGAATTATTTTCTTCCACATTTTGCTTTACATTCTTTGTAAGTAGCACATTTAAATTTCTAATTTACCTTACATCATGGTAACTGTATAACCCCTTCACTGCCGAGGAATTTGTCTGCCCCTGCCACGAATTTTTTTTTTTTTCAAATCGGTGAAATCTCAAAAAATAACAAAATGTGATTTTTAGCAAGGTCTGTACAGCTTATGTGTGAACAAGTTTTTCATGGTTATGTCCCTTTGACTGTTTAAAAGAGTAAATAAAAAAAAAACACGAGCAAATTGTAGGCAGAAAAGGGGTTAAGTAATTTGCTCCTTCTTGGGAAAATTGAGGACTTCATCTTTGTTACGTTAACAAAATGCTCTGAGGCTTCCCCTATCTATCTTAATTTTTTTTTTTACACATAAAACAGCAATGAAAAAAGTAATTAATAAGAAAAAAACTTTCTTTGCTATTTACATAAAATTTCTAGCAATCTAATTTGATAATTTTTCTTTGTGTATATTTGCTGTTGTCAGATTGTTCGTCAGGACCGCACGATGGAACGTATCGTGTTCCCCATCCCTGAAATCTGCGAGTACCTGACGAAAGAGACGAAGCTGAGCGTCCTGAAGAACACAGAGAGAGACGAGCAAGGCAGCAAAGTGGCCGACTTTTTCTCCCGCCATAACCAGATGTTTAGCGAGATGAAGTGGCAGAAGAAACTACGCAGTAAGGCTTTTGTCTAGAATGTATTGTGTTGTGGCTGAGGAAAAAAAAAACGCTATCAGACCTCGTGTCTAAAGATTTTTTTTATTCTTGAAAGTTCTGAATTTATCACTCTTTTCTGAACAAAGTGCACTTTGCTCTATCACAATATCTCAACTAGAACCTGAGGTGTGCGCCTTTTTGTAGGTCGCAGCGTAGAAAAATGAGAAACGTCATAGGATTGTTATGTATTATCAACTTGATAGAGCCGTGGAGAAAATAACAGCTTACATCATAGTAACATCATTGAAGACAAACCGTCGGAAGGCAGCAGAAGAAAAAGAAGAATAAACAATACACTCTGAAGGGTCATACTTTCTAACCTTGAAATATGATAGGTATACCTCAATAAACCCCTGTCCTTTTGCTGTTGTGTTGATTTGAGATGACTTTCTTCATATACACTTTCTAAGCTGTAAATATGTTAGTTATACCTCGATAAACTCCAGCCCTTTTTCTATTGTGTTACTTTGAGATGACTTTCTTCATATGTCATACTTTCTAAGCTGTAAATATATTAATTATACCTCGATAAACCTCTGTCCTTTTGCTATTGTGTAGCTTTGAGATGACTTTTTCATATGTCATACTTTCTAAGCTGTAAATATGATAAACACATGTATACCTCGATAAACCTCATTCCTTTACTATACTATTGAGTTAGTTTGAGATGACTTTCTTCATATGTCATACTTTCTAAGCTGTAAATATGGTAATTATAACCAGCCTCTTTACTATTGTGTAGCTTTTGAGATGACTTTCTTTTTGTGCCATATTTTCTAAGCTGTAAATATGTAAATTATAACCAGTCCCTTTACTGTTGTGTAGCTTTGAGATGAATTTCTTCATGAGTTCTCTACTATGCTTGTCCCCCCCTTCCCAGTGCAACCAGTGATGTTTTGGTTCAGCAGTCACATGGGCCTGTGGAACAGCATCTCCTTCAGCTGTGCCGTCATCATCAACCTTCTCGTGGCCATCTTTTATCCTTACAACACGGTGGACTTTCGTGAGTTGGCTTCAAATATACACTAGTGGGTGCTTTTTTAGTAAAATCAGAAAATGTACAACTGCTTTGAAATTTTGAGATTTGCTGGGTTTTTTTTACCTTTAGTAATGTTAAAAAATATATTTGTGTTCCGGCAAGGCTAAAGATAAATATAAAAATCGTTTTTATATATGCCCAATCTACTAATGATATAGGGGCTTTACATGGGTTCCTCGACAGGCTTTCCTCTCGAGGCCCATCGACTTTATGTCAAATTGTTTAAAAATTATTGGTTTGTTTCTTAAAAAAAAAAAAAGAAGTTTTATCTTTTCTTCCAATAAATTTTATTGTTTATTGCATTTTAAATTCATCCATCTTTCCGTACCAGACTCCGTTGGGATGCGATTCAACGGTCTGTTGTGGGGAGCTGTGATGATCTGTACGGCCATCGTCGTGTTCTTTCCCCACCCGCTGGGCTTCAAAACTCTACTAGCGGCCATCATACTGCGGTTTGTATGCACGTTCGGGATCGGCTTCACACTCTTCCTGTTGGGCTTGATGAATGTGAGTGACATGACGGCGTGTACCAAAAATATTGATAGAGACTCATGATTTTGCTTTTGTTAGGATACTGAATATTTTCTTGAATTTGACACTCAATACTTTTTACGAAGCAGCCAGAGTAACTATATTTCGGTTAAGAAAATTGGTGAGTTTTCACCACCATCTTAAACTTAATATTCATGATGTATTATTTCCTTGGTGGATGAAAATTAACAACACTTTTTGTTAACAATGTGAATAAATGGGAGTCTAGCCTAAAGCCTGCTGTATAGCAGTCAACCGCTCAAACGATACAGCCACCGCCCACCTCTCTTATAAACCCTTCTAAGAATATTGTCAAGTTTTCACCACCATCTGAAACTTAATATACATGATGTATTATTTCCTTGGTGGATGAAAGTTAACGACAGCATCATCTATACTGTAGCTGTAAATTAAAGTTATCTCCCCTGGTTCTCCTCCTCCAATCCCACAGCTCATCAACAAGTTTGTGTTCATGGTGAGTCTGTTGGGCAACCGGGGCGTCCTCATCAAGCCGGTGAACGAGATCCTCTCAGACTTCGACATGGTCTATCACATTGGCTACTTCATCCTCTGTGCCTTGGGCTTCTTCTGTCACGAGTTCTTCTTCAGTTTACTTGTGAGTGTAGCTAAGTTTTTAAAACTCATCTTTTGCTATGGACAAAACTGTGCATACAGTGAAAAAAATGTTTTGAAGAGTTTTATTGGTGATCTCTTAATAATAACTAAATAAATATTGTATTTTATAGACAACTGATAAAACTAGTCAAGTAAGGAAACTATGCATTAGGTCTTTACGTAGAAAGGTTTAGTCTACTCTCACAATTCTCTCAAAGCCAAACAAGTTGCAATTAGTGAGATATTTTTAGAAGTAAAATCACATTAAGTATTGATATCAAAATGTATAGATAGAAAACGATATGAAGTCTTCACCAGTAAAAGTGCTAGAAACTTAGACATGAAAGCTGCTGAAAACATCTCTACTGCAGTTGTAAATAAGAGAACATAAAGGAAAATAAGTAAATTTTTATTGTTATCAAACTTCTCCGTCCCTTACAGCTACTGGACGTGATCTATAGAGAGGAGACGTTGCTAAATGTGATCAAGTCAGTGACGAGGAATGGCCGATCCATCCTGCTGACCACGGTGCTAGCGGTCATTCTCATCTACCTGTTTTCCATCATAGGCTTCATCTCGTTCCAGGACGATTTCCTCATGGAGGTCGAACCTCAGAATCTTCTGGAGAATGACTCGCAGGGCCATGGTGCAACGCTCAATCGTTCTCACGCAGGTCAGAGATAGTGAGATTACTGTTGACAGCCCGCTGTGTGATATTGCTATATCTTAAGGGCATGAAATACACTACATGAATATGGTAGTAATTTAATATATCTAAATTCCAACCTGTTCCGGATTTGAGCAGGCCACCAAGAAATAGCAAAAGGGCTCAGTATGACTATAAGACTCATAAAAACTTTCAATTCCATTTTTAATTTTGTATTACTTTAAACCTAGCTTTCTTTCTGTTTTATTGAAGATCACCAAGCATGTCTCACTCTACCGTTTACACTCAACTGCAGTGAATAAAGTGTACTATGTAAGTTCACTACCACGACTCATCTTGTAATTACCTAAGGAAGGCAAGTTATCCACATGTCCTTAGTCCACCCACCTGTGAAATGGGTACTTGGCTATAGGCAGTGCTTGAAATAATTATGTGGAATGCTAGTATTTTTCTTTTGAGCACCCAACAGACAGCCATACTCTAATGCTCTAAAACCTGAGTTGAATTTTCTCTGGTGTGTATCAGCCTGCTTGTTGTCAAAGGTGTGAAGTCTTGAGACAACCCTTGGCGATGTAAGTGCATAAACGTCTTAATTTTTATTTTTAACGATCTTGTTATTTCAGCACGGAATGCCAGTTCTTGTGCCGCCGATGGGACAAACTGTACTGAATCGGAGGAGTCATACATCTCACAGATTCTCAATACGGGAGACTGTGAGTTTTTATTGAGTTGTCTCCCATGTTATAAGCATATTTTTTTTAAAGAGATCAAAGAGAAAATGTCTTCCTAGAAGTTTTAATGAGTTGCGTTTTGCAATTTTCATATTATCAATGGTTTATATTCATAAAAATGCCATTTTCTGATATTCCAAACATTAAACTAATTTTGTGAACAGTTATATGAATGTTTTTTTAGTTTGAAATAAACAGAAAATTTTTTCTTATTAAAATTTCTGACTTATTTTCACTCATGACTGTTCAAGTGATATTATTTTTTCTCAAAACATAGCATTTTAATGATTAAAGGAAAAAAAAACTTACAATATTTTCTTTCCTAGAGGTGTGAATGTTCTGATCATATCAATCTATTTTTGAAAGCCAGCTTTCAGAGAATTATAAGGCAGCAAAAAATTAATTTAAGAGGCTTCTAGAGTTGAAAAGAAAATTGAAACTAAAAAGTACATTTACTTCAGATGCAATTTTAACAACAACCATTAAAATGTATACTAAGCCTGTTAGACAATAGTCAAAATGTTAGATGCATTAATCCAAGTTATTTTCCCTTTGTTTGTAGAACATGGTACTCAGCAAGTGAAAATAATTAAGGATAGTCCCATGAAGAAACACAACTCAATGCCCCTGTGTATTGCACATTTTAAATTCTGTTTTGTACGCAAAAAGGAGCCCGTAAAATTTTATTTATTTTCAGAAAAGTTGAATGGCCTTCGTTGAAAAACGTTGTATCATGGTAATCCAACTTGCCTAATTTCTCTCTCAGGGGCGATGGGAGAGGGCGGTGAAGAAGATGGCGAGAAGATGAGGGCGTGTGATTCTCTTATCATGTGCATCATCACCAGCATCAACCAGGGACTGAGGAACGGCGGCGGCATCGGGGATGTTCTACGCAAACCTAGCAAAGGCGTAAGTCAAGGGTTCTTCCAAGGAGAAACCTCTAAATAAAGGATTAAAAAAAAAAACACATTTCATAAGCCATTTTTCAACAACCTGGGCTTTTTCTTCTCTGTCTTTGTAATGGATGTTACATCTAAAATATGATCGTGTGTAAGAAACTGACAGGACTAAATGAAATAGAATATAAACACAAGTTGTCTCAAATTAAATCTAATAAATTTCGTAAATTAACATTTGTTTAAGAAACCCATCAAATGAATAGATCTAGTATATGTACACAATAACACAGTGCATGGTCTTCAGTTTAATCTCAGAAATTTCGAGTGGCATTTCTGGTTATCAGGAATTTAAAGTGGTATTTAGATATTTTTTTATCAGCCTTTCATCATTAAGTCTTATTTTAAGACAGGAAAATTTATTAATCCCTTGTTTTATTTTGTTATCGCCAGGAGCCGTTGTTTCTAGCGCGAGTTGTCTACGACCTCCTCTTCTTCTTCATCGTCATTATTATTGTTTTGAACCTCATCTTTGGTGTAATCATCGACACATTCGCTGATTTGAGGAGCGAGAAGCAGACCAAGGATGAAATTCTCCGAAACTCTTGCTTCATCTGTGGTAAGAATTGACATCAATTCGTTATGATGTATAATAGTGTAATAATTGTTTTTGTTTGTATGTTTGTTTTTTTAAGTTTTTAGCTAATAATCAGTAATAAAGAGTAAAGGATAATGAAGAGTTTTACAAGCATTATCTTTCTGGTTGTGGTCCAGGTCTGAACCGTGCGTCTTTCGACAACCGCTCGGTGACATTTGAGGATCACATCAAGCATGAGCACAACATGTGGCATTACCTTTACTTCATCGTCCTGGTAAAGGTCAAGGACCCGACAGAGTTCACCGGGCCTGAGAGCTACGTGGATGCCATGATTAAAGTAAGCTGCGATGAATAAAATAGATCATTTGTGTCAGGACAAAGGTTTTCTTTTCTGGAAACAAATATTTTTTATTCAGAAGTGTAGTGGTGGCATCATATAAACTATGGTTTTATAAGTTGCAAGGCGGTGGGTGCTGAAGCTACTGTAAGCCAAAGATTTGAATCATACTGAAGACAAACATTTCGGGCATTTCCATTTAAATCAGCTTCTCCCCACTGCTAATTTCATACCTTTCAAATCCTTTCAGTCACTGGCAGAAATAGCAGCTTCCCTCTTTATAGCTACAGTTATCAAGTCTTTCACTTCTTTCCAGATTTTGATTGGGAGGTTTTTTTGGTTCATCAATAACATAGCTTAATTGTTGTGTCTTTTGGGA
>BMAT01007185.1:325191-336859 GCA_019649035.1 Elysia marginata
ATTTGCAAGGAAAATAATTATGTATGAAAATAATACCACTCCATGTTTTCTGTTTCAAGTCTAATTGATTTGCAAATGGGGACAATTTTGAACATCCCATGATAGAAACTGAAGCTGTGGTTGAAAGTTGAACCTCACTGTACAGCTAACACCCATGTGATATAACAAGGTCTTTTAAAAACTTTTTTTAGACATTAAATTTTAGAAAAAATACTGATACATTTTTTTATTATAAAAAGGTGTTTCTTTGTCACATAAGTTTACAATTAAAATTTCATTTTACGTACAAAACATGTTTTGATGTGGAAAAAAACTGGATTTATTTGTTTAATTTTTCCTATGCCCTTGACAGATGACAGAACAAAGAAAACAGAAGCAGCGTTACGGCTTGCTGCAGACAAATCCTGTGCCGATGAGCATGGGCGGCCAGTACTGAACTTCCATCCCTCCTGGCTTCAGCCAAGCCATGTGCCTGCCCGTCAATTTACATACATGTTTATGGGTTAACTGTTTTCAAATCAACTACGACAGACCAGTCCATTTACCATGTTTCGTGAAAATATTGCTGTGAGAGAAGGCTGTAATTTATGTGGTGTTGATATAGTACTGGGAATGAGTTTTGTTATTGTTGTTATTATTGACGAATGAGTGTCTTAATGTTTGGAAACATTTACCATTTGTAATAAAAATATTACTGTGGGAGAAGGCTGGAATTTATGTTGTGGCAATATAGTACTAGGAATGAGTTATGTTATTGTTATTATTTATGTTGAATGATAGTCTTAATGTTTGGATCTCTGATATTTTATTTATTACAACTCTAGATCACTGACGTATAAGTACAAATGATGATATAACTAATGACGTAAGTGAGATGAAGAATTTTCTTTTTTTATAGGCGTAATATTTTTCCCATTTTTTTGTCTCATTTTTTCTTTTTCGAAGTGAAACAACTTTGAGCATTTTTTATCACGGTGATACACAAGTGAAACAGGCTGATGAGTTTGAACATACTCAGGTTTTAAATTGTTTTAAACTTCTTTTACTTAAAACTGGTTATCTTTTCCTACTTATTTCACTTACTTTTCCTTCCCCTTGTGCCATTAGAGGATATCATGATAGCCCTTTTTTTTATCTACATCAAGGTTTAGGGTTGTGGGAGGGAGGGGGGGGGGCATCTTGAAGATCATCCAACGAGTGGCTCTGCCATGTCTGTGATCTTTAGCTCTATATCAGCCAGAGAGCCTGATGTTATAGGCTCGAGGAACTGGTTGATCGTGATGCATTGGAATTTGCTCCCGAACCAACCTGCCATTTATTTCTACAGTCCTAAAAGTTAGTCCTAGGTGAGCTTCAGGAAACAAGGAATTTGGTCTTTACTGATAGTTCTTCTTGGCAAATGACATTGACTTATTCTGCCATTGCTTAAGAGGCCTATCTTTCCAATTAGTGAGCATGGGAGAGCAAATTAAGGTATATGTCGACTAGGGATCAACCTGGGTCTTGTAGAGGAGAAGTTGACCACCCTACTGACTGAGCCACCACTTACCATATTATACATGTACTCCAAAGTGAGGAAATTCCCATCATTTAATGTCTTCTGATGTAATCATTAACTACCCCTCCCCCCCAAGCCCACCCAGCTCAGTCAAAGCCCTGTGCCTAAGAGAAGGGAGGTTAGCCGTCCATATCGGATGCAGCTAGATCTAGATCTAGTATCTAGGTCTAGAAATCTGTGCAAAATCGTACTGATAAAATGTCATCTTCACGGACCCGCTTTGGCTCGTTTGTCGACCAAAGGTGAAATAAAAATATCCTAAATAAGGCTTAAGATCTCCTCTAAAAGAAGAAGAGGTTTACTAGAGATTTCCGGGGTGACTAAGCTACCAAAAGTACACCTGGAAAGCAATGGCGATCGGGTGATGACGGGCGATATAGGTACACAATACTGTGGGCCAATCGGGCGATGGCGGGCGCTATAGGTTGGATTGAGTTAAGTGACAATTGATGGCCTTGATATCCACCCTCTGGCATTTGAGCATGTGTCTCATTCTGCAAAAATTATTTATACATGAAAATGTGCTGTAAATATCTATCTCATTTACTTTCACCTTCTGTGTTTTATGAACTGTTTTTTCCTGTCGCATTTCTATCGTGCAATGATGCATCATAAAATTCTCTCTATTAAAATTTCATTTTTATGCTCTTTATTTATAGAGATGAAAATCATTTATATTTATCACTCTGTGGTGTGAATGTTTTTAGTGACAATAAAAACAAATGTTGGAAGATATGTTTGCGCCCTGTTGTAGTTTAGCTGAATAGGAATCAGAAAAAAAAAACAACTAATAATTTGAAATGCTGTAACAGGGTTAGTGCCTATGATATGTTCACACATATATATCTCCTTTACAATATAAAAAGGGAATTTTTTTAGTGTTAAAAAAATATTTTGTTACAGATTTCACTTTTATAGTGCCCCCTTGGTATCTCATCCTTCTAGCTTTGTGTGTCTGCAATTCCTGGATATTTTGGATAACTATAATTAGTTGTTTTTTTTAGCTTAACGTCTTCATTTGTTACAGTTACTACCTTAACCATAGGATTGAAATTATAGTACTTCAGTTTTCCCTCTGACTTGCTCATCTCTTGTCGTCTCGACACACTTTGTTGCTGTTGGTTCCTGAGCTCTGGTATCACGTTAGGGTTGTGCAATGTATTCTATAACTAGGTAGCATTTTCTTGTTACTAAACTCAAGAGTTGCCTTTGCAAGCTCACAAAGTGCCCTTAGACAATTTACAGTGCTTTAAAGTTGACAAACAGACTGGAAGCCTCTTTAATTCAGTCAGAGCTTTTTTTCAAAAAGAGGCATTTCGCTCTATATGTTTATGAAGCAGCTTTGCCCTACCTTCTTCAAAATCAATCACTCATGAAAATTCTGTCGGAGACAATCAAAGTGCAGTATATGCAGTGAAAACCATTGTGGGAGATACTGCACTCCAATTGCCCCTTGCCAGGAATACCCCGTTAACCTGATGTAGCTTGTGCGTAGTCAAGGTTGTATTGAGTCAGACTTTGTGTAGGTTTTTCCATGAAAACTATAGTATGTTTAAGATCTTGGAGATTCCCAGGTTTCAGCGGAATAAATCAGTTTCTCTGTATGAAAACTTTTTAAGATATGTCATGTTTTGAGTAGTAAAAGAAAGGAGGCGGGAGGGGACTTCTCTTACTATCTTTTTAAAAATATGGCAGCAACATAATTATCTTCATCCATAATATTATAACATTACTTTAACACTTTGACTGATAGTGACACAGAACTATAAATAGAATAAAATACAAAGTAGTTTTAGGTTTAAAAACAAATAAGTCAAAAACAGCATTTGTGTTCAGATATACGTTGTGGTCTAGTGCTGGGCACTCGCCTTGCAGATCATAGTCCAGAATTGGCACACTGGCTTGACATGTCCATGTTTAGTCTTTGGGGAAAGACTCCTTTCAAAAGGTTTTTGTGTCTTACCCAGGATGAGACCAGTGAAAGATGTTGACAGTAGGCTAGAGTGATGTACTCTTCTACAGCTGTTAGTCTGTGGGTTTAGATGGAAGGTATATAATTATTTGGTAATGATGTGTTATGGCACCACATTTAAGTGGAGTTGGGTCTGTGTTAGAAGTACTCTTATAGTATAAAAAAAATTGTTGGCACTTTATGGCTAATTTCATCATTGTATTTTTTTTCCATTTCTGATGTGGCAGAGAAAAGATGAAATGATTTACACACCTCCTGGCAAACGAATGTCTTCTTGTACCCCCAAACATAAAATATTTATTTATTTATGAAGACAAAAACTGCCATAAAGTCTCACTGGTTTATGTACATGCCAGTAGATGAATTTTTTTTCTCCTCAGTCACTCCTAGTACTAAGGTCTTCTTTTTTATCATCAAAATTTAAAAGTTAAAGTTGTGTATGATTTTTCTAGTATTCGAAGTAGGAAATAAAGTTTATAAATGTCTCATGCCCAGAATGAATGAGTCGAATGTTGAATTTCCAACTCTTAGGGGTTGCTGCTCATAACAAGACATTCTATTAAGCTTCCAACTGAAAATTTTGAAAAATTTTTAAAAAGCAAAAATATAACATTGGAAATATAATAAAACTTCTGTAGACTTAAAATTCAGAAGAAGAAAAAACTACCTTTAAACAGCGTTTGTGTCCAAAAAAGAACATGTGACTTCCCACTCAATTGCCTTGTATGCAAGACAAATTATAAAATTAAGCAACCCAAAGAAACAAACAGGCATTCAGTATTGAGAATCGTAAGCCTGTTTTAAAGTGACCTTTAATAGAATAATACATGTGACTTTAACACAACTGTTGGTCTAAAGTATAAAAAAAAGACCAAGTCACCGGACTTCAACCTTCAGCCTCCTGTAGATGTTTATTGAATACCAAGAAGCAAAACTTTATCTTGTTGCAAATTTGACCCCATATGATATTGTGCCAATAAATGTGTGTTGATGTACGGCACTATCTATTTATTAATTGGACTTCTAAGAAATTGAAAGCTTTATTTTCTTTGTCCTTTCCTACTTTTCTGTACTTGATGCTGCAGGTATTACTGTAAAATTTTACAACTTTTTCTCTGACAAGGCCACCCAGTTGTATATTCATTACTTTTTTTTTCCTTTTTGCTGTTCTTTTGTTTGTGTAGGCATATATGTTGATAGTGGTTATGTGCATAAATTAGATTCCTTGAATTATTTCATTTTCATGTTGTGTTTCTATAGATGCAAAAATTTACGTACAGTGTTGGCTTCTTTTGTATTTTACTAGTTCTGTTTTTAATTTTCCTCACTTGTACGGTATGTTTTTAACAGTAGTTCACCCTTATGCTACCTTCTCACTGTTGATTCTGCACAGTTTAGCCTTAAATGTTTTCCTGGATACACACGTGCTATGCACACAGGTGAAGAGTTGTAGATCATGTGCAACACTGTGGCTGTTATATTTGTTTTCTCTTATTTCATACATTGATGTCATAAAAAAGATAAATCAGATTTTTTGTCTGTAAACCTGCTTCACTATATTGAACATAAAAAATTATTTGATTCTGAGAGAGTAGAAATTTTGAAGTTTTTAGGGGCCATGTTGTTATTCTTTTCTAGTGTTAGTCACCAAAACAAAAAGCCCCAACTTCTTTTCAAGTTTTTTCTCTTACTTACCAGAAATATTGAAATTTTGTGCTTTTTTAAAATTGAAGTGAACATAAAATTCGATTTTGAGGCTCAATCCAATATGAATTTATTGCCAAGCTTTTTTTTTTGTGAGAAAGAGAGAGGTGAAAGCAGAAGGAGTGCGGGGGAGGGGGGGGGGGTAAGTAAAAAAAGATAACCCTCCAGCTTTTACTGATCTTACCAAAAGATGTTCAGGTGTCGCAACAGATGAAGCATTTATAAAAAAAAAATTTACAAAGGGAATTTTTGTGCGTTTTGTGTTGTATGTAATTAAACGAAATGTGTGACAATGTATTCAAATCTTCGAGTAGATTTTACTGTGTGTGTCTTTTTGAAACATGGATTTTGTCAAATTACATTTCTATAGAGAACATCTTCATATACAACTACACTAAGTATTAACTCTATACATACTGGATAATCAAATAGAAGGAGAGTGAAGGACAGTGTGTGGAATATTATTGTTTTCATGTTGCAAGTGTTAGATTAAATTTTAAAAACATTTTTACAAATTGTGAATTGCATTTGTATTTAGAATCATTACCAAAGATTTGTTTTTCTCCTAAGGTATCTCATTCTTCAGGTTTTGTGTATCAAACTGGGGCTCATTCTTATAAAGACCTAGCCCAAGTATTTCTCATAGACTTTTGGTTTGCAGACACTGGCCGTTGGTAATAATCAAGAATTAGGAAGAACCAAAGAGGAAGAAGTAAGCTACAAATTGACTCGACTCTACCTGTAGCCTTCCGCCAGAAATACCGTCCAGTCTTGCAGGGTGGGCAGTTTTCTTTATTCCTGGGGTGAAAGTACTCTTTAATCTTTCTGTTTTCTGCAGGGTTTCGAGGCCTGATTGTGATGTAATGTAAGATTCAATTTGTGTGTTTGTACCCTCTTGAGGTCGTTGTTTACTGTCATTGACAGTTTAGGGATAGGTCTACCTCTAGCTCTCTTAGTGTTTTAAGTTAGGAACGGCAAAAATATTAGAAGAATGTATGTTAAAACTTTTTTTTTCATTTTCTGTATGATTAAAATGATCTTATATTGTTGCTCCCTCTCGCAAAATCTTAAGTGCACATATTTACCTGAACCAGTGAAGTTGAGAATGTTTTTAATAAAAAAAAATATTTAAACAGCAATCGCAACTATTTTTACCACTCATTTATCATAACAACAATCATTATTTTATGACTGTAATTTTAAAGTAAAAGAGTCTATTTAAATGTGTTTTCATCACAAAATATGATGGAATTAAAAACTGAATGTGTGTGTGTGTGCGTGTGTTACTGTTTAGAGGCGTGTTCTTGTGGCTGGTTCTATTGGGGTGAAAGATTTGGTATGCCAGTGTGTTATGAATCCCTGGTGTGTAAAACAAGTTTACATGTCACGTCTTTTCCTGTGGTGCTTTATACTATTATACATTTCTTTGAAAAGATTAAATATATTAATATGCATTATTAAAAGAGAATAAACTATTCTAGGCTACGCAACATTCTTTATTTTTCTCTGTGTTCAATTTTTAAAAAAGATTAATTCTACATTATGTCTTTCTCACTATTTTGTTGGCTCTTTAATCACATGAGGTTATGAAGCCTTAGCTTTCAGCATTGTAGCATAGGCTTACACGTGAGACTGTTATGTCTATTTTTTAAAAATCTTGAATACCCTTATCTCCCATATATGACAACTTCTTCTTTTTCTTCTACTGTTACAAATGGGTTTGCAATGAAAACAGTGCCTCACCACAACATTTGGTGATTAGTGTGGGAAAAACTGTAGCGTCAACGATCAGCCTTTTTCCGCAAACGTTGAAACAGACTTAATTTTTTATTTTGCTTCCAAATCTTGCATTTAAGAACATCGATTCAAAGTACGCCCCCTTAACTGTTAATGTTATTCTATTTCGTTGGTCTGGAACAGCACAAAGTTTACCAGCTTGGGCTCTATGAGTTCATCTGGGTTTTTTTTTTCTTTTTGCGAAGACACCTGAAACCCACACAAAAATATCACAATTAGTGATTTTGCTTCCTAAAGTCCCACTGCTGTTGGCACTTGAATACAGTTTGTTTGTAGATAAACAAAATGATAAAACCAGCGGACAAAGGTTCCCACGGTATTATGTCTCTGTGCTGTCTCGCCACTGTTACACAAAACAAGCTCAAATTGGTTTTGTTGTTGGGTTTACCCCACTAAAATTAATACCCATAGGCCTAATTGTGACAAAAGCATGGGGGGTGAAAGACGATCCAGCACGCGAATATAATCCAAACAGGCATATCGTATGACACTGGTTCCCACGCCTCGCCGTCTTGACCCGGCGCCCTTGAACAGCCGAGAAAAATCAGCCCTGCCGTCTGCTAGTGCTGGTCCATTGAGTGGCGACTCCGTGGCGACCTCGGCGCAAGCGCGAACCTTGACGGGTGTCGTATTTCCGTCCATTCATGACCCCTTCCAGTGCGACAGGACCGTACTTGATGCCTTGCTTTCATTCGGACTCCCGAGGCAGTCCCAGCAGAATTAAAGCAGCTCTGAGCTATGACATGAGCCTCACTTAAACGCGAAAAATGTTTTTTTTTTTTACTTTCAGTTTAAATTGAAAGGAAAGTCTTCCCAAGACCATCAATTTTATGTTGGCCATCATGTTGATAGATATGCTGACCACTGGTTTACTAGAGATGAAGATTTTAGGCATATTAATAAAACGATTAGAGCTCAAATTATCGTTCCTGTTTCCAAAGTCCTGCTGTCAACTCAATTGCTTGCAGGCAAGAACGATAATTTTGAGCTCTATTCTCATTATTAATAAGACTGTGAGTTTATGAGTGTCGGCCTTCAATAATTGTACTCAATAAGATGAAAATTCCCACTTGGACTTTCCCGAACTATTACTAGATGCAGGAAATCTCACTTGGAGAAGTTTTTAAAGACATACGCCATTAGCCATAGCTAGGCCTCTTTTATAACGGTAATTCTTTTAAACTTAAAGCGATATTTCTCGTATCCGTTTTACGCAACTGTTGATAGGCGGTACAATCACTGTTTTAAACAGTGAGCAAAATAATATAAAGGATTTTAGACCTTAGAACGTTTTAAAAGCTCAAAATTACTTTAGAAAACACCTATGATTTTGCATATTTTCTCCGTTACTTTAAGTAGTAGGCCAGATTTAGATCCAGACTGATCGTAAATAAAATTAATGGCATAGAACGAGAGATTGTATCGCCCTAAATATACCCATCATGCAAGAATCTAAAAATAGCTCCGGGAAATACACAATAAAATTACGACCAGTTTTCGGGGTTCCATGTACACTTACTAAGGCGGCTGTCTTTGGTCAATGCTCGTTTCTCATTTCCTAAAGTTGGCTGGTCACAAGATCTAGATCTAGTACCGGTCAACGATAAGCCGTTCTAAAGTGACCTTAGAAGGTGGTGAATCAAATCTATGGATCTATCGTATAGATCTATCTACATGAAGATCTAACGCGCTCAACGCAGTATCCATATCCGCTCCTAATTGGTACTTTGGGGTTTTCAGCCCACGCTTCTTTTGATAAGTTTAGAAAATAAAACTGGTTAATCTTTCAAGTTCCTCAAACAATACCGAGTATGTAAGCTGCAGTCCATTGGGTTAATAATACACAATTTTATTTTACAAATGTTAACAGGGGTAGCGTAAAAGGCTTTTCTCTGCTAGTGCATTTAATTGATCAATAATCCAAAAAAGTCATCTCTCTCGATAATTAAGGATTTCCTCACTATCAAGCCCTCTTCGGCATAGACATACATGTATATAGAATGTCTAATAATGTGTACCATAAAGCTTAGCAAACCTTTACAATTCAACTCAATCTACTTCCAGAACACCAGGTCCGGCTCTGTGGCCTAGCGGTAAGACACTCGCTCAGAGATCATGAGGTGCGTGGTTCGATCCGCGGCCGAGTCAAACCAAGGACTTTAAAATTGGCATTAGCAGCTGATCCGCCTAGTGCTTGGCATTATGGATTTAGTGTTAAGTCTGGTCGGCGCAGTTTCAGGATATTGTGACTGGGTGTGGTGTATGCAGCGCTCCGTACATCACAGTGTGGCAGCACGCTTTCAATTGTCCCAAGCGCCGTCTCTGATATAACCTTGTAGTTGAAAAGAGACGTTAAAATTCAAACAACCAAACCAACTACTCAGAACATCAGGTTTTTACTTCAACTTGTCACCAAGCGCCCAAAAAGTGACAATCCCGTTCAATAAAGTTAAGTTAAAGCAATATCCGGCAAGGTGTCTGTTGATTTTTGGTGGGGTGTTTTTTCATTGTATATCTGTAGATAACTTTGATGCGATTGGCGAGAGCTTATTATAGTTACAAAAATGTTTTTAACAGTGAACTGGGCTATAAGATAACAATACAAAATAAATTTAAATGACCCAACATGGGAAATTCATATTATTATCAACACTATCGTTGTAAAAACCTACAGACAAGCATACATAAAAACGTTTTAGTTATAAATGTTCAATGATTACGTTATTATGTTAAAGAATTACAACATTTCAACAACACTTTAATGTATATGAAAAATAAGAGTTAAAAAATAAAGTACTTAATTTTTACTATAGTTGTTGAAGAATTACAAGGAGTGTGTAACACAGTCGAAAAACCAATTAAAAAAGCCTCTGAATTCACAGAGGAGCACCAAAGAAAGCGCATCACTCGAGCATACTGACAAGATCTTTCACTGCCTGTAGTCGGGTACCCCTTTCACGCATGAGTGAGTCGAAGATACGTGTGTAAATAGACTTTCTCAAGGGCTAAACCTTGATGTGCCGAAGCAGGACTCGAACCGCGGGCCTCTCGATCCGAAAGCCGAGCCTTGTCATTGGCGCCACTTTAGTGTAAAAAACATCTTGCAAGAAAGAGAGAGAGAGAGAGAGAGAGAGAGAGAGAGAGAGAGAGAGAGAGAGAGAGAGAGAGAGAGAGAGAGAGAGAAGTAATGTCTGTGTGTATATTTTTCTTTTCTTTAATTATATTATTCTTGTGTTTTACTGTTTACCATCTGTAATGTGATTATGGAACTCTGATAACAAATTTCCTGCGGGGTAAATAAAATCTATCTTATTCTTAACTTATTATTATCCTAGGTTGGAATCAAGTGTCTGTTTGATGCCAGAATCGGTATTAAACTAATAGAAGACAACCTAATGTGAAGTAGAAAAAAAAAACTTCCTTGATACTAGTGTAGCGATCATGTATATTGATAGTGTAGCTATCATGTATATTGATAGAGTAGCTATCATGTATATTGATAGAGTAGCTATCATGTATATCAATAAAGTGGCTATCATGTATATTGATAGTCTAACTAACATGTAAATTGATAGTGTAGCTATCATATATATTGATGGTGTAGCTATCATGTATTATGATAGTCTAGCTATCATGTTCGTTGATAGTCTAGCTATTGTATGTATTGATAATCAAGCTATCATGTTTATTGATAGTCTAACTAACATGTATATTGATAGAGTAGTTATCATGTATATTGATAGTCTAATTAACATGTATATTGATAGCGTAGCTATCATATATATTGATGGTGTAGCTATTATGTATATTGATACTTTAGCTGTCATTCTCATTGACAGTGTAGCTGTCATGTATATTGATTTTGTAGCTATCATGTTTATTGATAGTGTAGCTATCATGTGTATTGATAGTGTAGCTATCATGTATATCGATGGTGTGTAGCTATCACATATAGACCATGACACGTTGTTGTATAGCAGTTCAGTTTACATAACCAATATTCTAGCTAAATGTTAGAACTAAGATTTGACGAGAGGCACTTAGGGACGTCACAATGTCAATGGGAGAGCACATTGTGTTGTACCACTGTGACCTCTCTCTCTCTCTCTCTCTCTCTCTCTCCCTCTCTCTCTCTCTCTCTCTCTCTCTCTTCTGTCTCTCTCTATCTTTCTCTCCTCTGTGTCCCTCCTCTCTCTCTCTTCTGTCTCTCTCTATCTTTCTCTCCTCTGTGTCCCTCCTCTCTCTCTCTTCTGTCTCCCTCTTTCTTTCTGTCTGTTTGTCTCTGTCTGTCTCTGTCTCTGTCTCTCTCTCTTTTCCTTTTTCATTCTCTTTTATTAACCTCTCTTAACACGTCATTTACTCCTACAAACTGACGAGTTTAAAAATCTCTCTCTTATGACGTTAGGATGCGAATCATGATTCAGAGGCGACTAAACTCAAACGAATGTTTTATTTTTACTATTAAAGATCGTGTTTTGCATGTTAGTTTGTATTGTCTTTTATGACTCAAAACTTCCGTTTCTCACCGAGCACGATATTAAACTAAAGACAAGAAGAGTTTACATTTTACACGGTTTCATTCGTTTTCTAATGTATTCAGACTGAAGACTGGGCATCGAAATCTGTATCATTCATAA
>BMAT01007185.1:337392-344892 GCA_019649035.1 Elysia marginata
GTAGTATTTGTCATGTTGCCTACAGTTTTGCTTATTGTATACATAGTATGTATGCACATACAAATAAACTAATTGCGTTCTAAATGTGAATGCAATAGTTACACCATAATAGACTTACTATTATAGTTCCCGAGTTATTTTTTCATGTCCTTTCTCGATAAAAACGGCAATACTTAATTTATTTGTAGACGTTTCATTTGACTTCTAAATGCTCATTATCTATGGGTGCATATGCCCATCTTTTTTCTCGGCTTTTCCAATTGTTAGTAAGTATTGGTTTGTTTAGGGGCGATCTCTTTACGCGATGGAAACAATTGAGCTGAATATTGTACAATTCAACAGAATGATTTAAATGTTCTACTTAAATCTTTTTATGCATTGTTATGGGACGAAACTCTCTGTCTGTCTCTGTGTCTGTGTCTGTGTCTCTCTGTCTCTATCTTTCTCTCTTTGTCTCTCTCTNNNTCTCTCTCTCTCTCTCTCTCTCTCTCTCTTTCTTTCTCTCTGTGTCTTTTTACCTTCCGCCCCTTCCCTTTATTTCTATTTACACGGATGTACCTGTCGTCCTCTTTTAATTCTCAATGTTTAATTCTCTTTAAGCCCACCCATTTAAAATTGATTCAACAAATAGTCCTCTAAACCCTTAAAATCGATTATCACACAGAACAAAATAGACCCCCTACCCCCCCAAAAAAAAAAAAAAATTGCATTAGGAATCACATATTACTCAACATAAAAATATAAAAAATCATTCCTTTTTTATCTTCCTCTTCCGATTTGGTCACAAGGAACCCTCAGTTCTCAGCAATGAAGGTAAAAATGTCACCCTGTTCCTCAGGACAGAACAGACAGGTTTCTTGTGTTAATACACTACACAATCGTTCTTTTTAAGTCGACCGTCAACCAACCATCTGTTCCACAGCAAGCTCTGTCTTGAAGGCTAGTATGATTTGGGGGGGGGGGGGGAGACAGGGAAGGTATTTGAAGGACCGTAAGAGAGGCCAGATGCCGAGAGTATGGGAGGGGGAGAGAAAGTTTCACTAATTAGTCCCGGTACATGTGAGAACACAATCCAACAACAAACACAATAAAACACAGAACTGAGTTTGAGATGAAGAAATGCACTAATTAGACGATCATCTCCCCCACCTCCCTCTCACCCCACCCTTACAGCTTCTGTAGGTTCATAGAAACTTACTCACCCACACACACACGCGCGAGCATGCACACATCCACACAAGCGCTCACGAAGTCAATAGAAACTGTGTGACTGTGATCGCGGCTCTGACATGTATCATACTCATGCCGATTTTTTATCCCTCCCGGAAGGAAGTGAATCTGAGACACCGCTTATAAGAAGAGGCGAAGTCAATGAACGCCAGGCATAATTTTATTGTTAGTTGTACCGCACAACAAGTGATGAAACCATCTTTGTGTTCGCACTAATTAATGAACCGAGCTCATTCATACTCACTCACGGCAGAAATAAGACAAATCCATGTAGCCTAATATTATTATTGTATTACTAGTGGCATCTATCTACGACGTTTCGACAGCCCTGTGAGTTACAAGAGTCGTAATCTGTCTTCATTCATAAGTTAAGACATCAGTTTTGGAACCAAGGCTAATTTTTAAGTCTTGTGTTCAGATGCTCCTCTCAAGCATTTAAAAACTATAGACTACAGTGATTTCTACAACATTGATTTCTACTCTCTCAGAATTTTTAAAAACTTGGAAGACTTGTAATTGATAGATTAGAAATATTACCACTATAATGTGACTGTATAGCGGAGCTTACTGATCAAGGAATCTCGGAGTTACCCAGTAGGGTTTGGTTTGTTTGAAATCCTACTCATCATCATTCGTGTGTTGACTGATGCATCAAGATGGATAACAAGTCAACGTGAGTTATTAAGTAGAAACACATTTCAAATGTTTGGGAATAATTTTTAAAAATGTCCATTACTCTATATTGTTGGAACATTTGATCTCTGTCAGCCTCTGTCTGTTTGTCCTTTTCTGTCTGTCTCTGTTTTGTCTGTCTCTCCCTCCCTTTCTCTCCTTCCCTCCCTTCCTCTCTGTCTCTGTCTGTCTGACACACACACACACTCTCTCTCTCTCTCTCTTTCTCTATTCCATCTATTCGCAAAAACTAATCTTTGAATTATTGGTTCAACTCATATCGTCGCTTGAATACAAAAATGTTACCTTACGATTAAGTATAATGATAATACACACAAATTGGGGAAACGAACATCTCACCTCCAGCAAAAAATAAAAGCGTGGAGAAAACTATTGTTTTGGCCATATATATATGTAAAAAATTAGCAGAAAATAAACATAACATATTCAAACAACAACATAATATATTAAACTGCTTGGATTTGAATTCTGTTATACCACTCGCGCCCAGAGGGAAAGAGTCGGATGTCGCAATTGTCATATGCATACTAGTAAAATACCCGCAAATTCTGCTGGTTAAAGCGAAGATAATGGAATCGGTTTAAGTAAAGCTGAAGACGGACATCGGATTATTTGAGACTGGTTGCGAAAAAATCTTTTTTATGAGAGTCGCCAACCCTATTGAAAAGGTACTACACTGCCTATGTCGTTCGTCTACATAAAGAAAATAACATGAGAAGTCGTCATTTTAAAAAAAAGTACACCAAACGCTGTAGCTAAGTTCATTCGATTTAAAATAAGGCCTAGGACTTCTTTTGGGGGATAAAAAAAGAAAAGTAGGCAATTCTAGGGATCGAACTCATGACCTTCGCAAGCCTGTCTTATCTTGATTATTAGAAGCGGAGCGCTTTGACCAAAGTGAATAAATCGACAATCTAAACGAGATAATGGCGGTTGTGGCTGGCTTGTGAGGAAAGATTTGACTAAAAATGGCTAGATTCTAGATCTAGATGTCGAAAAGAACTGTACCCTATCGAATTTAAGTTGCTACAAAATAATATGGACTCATCCATCACAGTCAATGTACCGGTACCGTTACAAATTTGAGGTCGCAAACCTAGACCTAGATCTAGATCTAATATCTGGATCTAGAACCTAGGACTAGATTAGATCATTCTGCGATCATCTGCCGCTGCGTTCTGACTAAGTAGTGAGATAACAGAGCTTTGCCACTAAGAGAGGCGTTGGTTTTTTTTTTGTTTTTTTTTTGTAGAAATGACAAAATTAAGAAAATTGATATCTCAATGAATTACCTTTGATATTTTTAGACTTTGGTGCATGTCCCTGGAATAATGAATTATGCTAGATCTACTTATCGACATAAAAATTAACCCGTATTAATAATGTAAGCTGAAAACCAAATAATTGCCCCCCACTTATCATTTTTTACAATATAGATTAAGGATACCACGTTCGTATAATTATGAACGTTGATTATAATTTTTTCCCTCGTTACAGACGGAAACGGTAAAAGAGAAAGCACTCTAGTAATATTCTTCAACCATTTTTTTATTACATTTATTTCCTTTGACCGTAGATTGATAAAATAATGATATTAATTTATTGTGGATTTTTTTTTGTGCAAGGTCCGGTTTTTTAGGTTCTCATTTCATTGAAAAAAATATTCTAAAATGCAATTTGAGGTGAGGTTTTTTATATTTATATAAAACAGCTAATGAGTGTTTGAACTTCATTTGTCTGCTTTATAACACTAAAATTGAACTTTCATCTGTAACACAATTGTTAGCATAGAATTAAACACATTCAAAGGGCAATTTTAAAAAAATGGGTAAAATAGTGTGTTTCATGGTTTCGCAAGAGGCAAAACTGTAGGTCTTCAAGTTGGTTTAATGAATAAGACATTTTTCTAAGCTTCCATGCGTGAGAGTTTTCATGAAATTGCCAAAATTTTGTGAAAGGATATTACAGCTTTTGGTAATTTAAAATATAATAAAGAAGAAAAACCAGACCTTTTTATGCTGTTTTCTGCAACACTTTATTTCCGACTTCCGACTCATTCACTCTGGACGCGAGAGAATCTGGATTATAATTTCAATTTACGTTATTTTCGGGGGATTTTGTTTTATGAAATGGCTACTTAAGCCCAGAGCTACACACACACACGAAACTTCATGTTACCACATACCCATACATAAAGCTATTCAATGGCTTACTCTAAAAACAGCTCTACGTGAAAAAACTTATAATTTACTGTGTTACATTAACAAACTTTACAGGAAAAATATTTCGCAGCCAGTAGGAATATGTCGGATGTCGTGACTGTTACATTACTTTGTGTCGATTCCCTACTACCTCAGGAAAGTTACTTATCGCACTTTCCTCAGTCCACCCACCTGTAAAATGGGTACTTGGATATAGGCAGTGCTTCAAATTTCAGGAATATTAATACTTTAGCGCCAAGCAGCAGCCGTACTGTTGTGCTCTGAAATATGAGTTGAATTTGTTTTTGTGTGTATTGGCCTGCTGGGAAATATGTTTAAAATCTTGAGATTGCCTTCGGCGAGGGATGACTACATCCATTTTTTTATCTAAACCGACGTGTTATTCTAAGCTTTTGAATATTAAAGGCTCTGGTTCTAGATCAAGATTTTTTAATCTCCAAAACACAGAGAGAAAAGGGTATATATGTATTTAGCAAAATAAGTTTTCCTAATTTTCTTCGCTTTTTTTGTCCAACGAAGGTTTAAAGTCGGCAGTTACATTGTTTCGTTAAAAAAATCTCTTAAAGCTACAATATTTTAGCCCACCTTTCGTATACTTAATGCTGTTTTTTAACTAAAGCTTTTCTGCAAATCTTATTCTGATTCGACTTTTACTCAAATTAAGATTTTCGATATTCGACTCGTTTCAATTGGCGTCGAGATAAAACTGCCCTTTTTCTGACATGCAAAACTTGACAGTATAAGACTGCGAAATATGATGTATGGCTGCTTCATGAACTTAAAAAATATATATAACTTTATAGTACATATAGTACATACATATATAGTTGTATTGTGAAGTCTTGAGACTGCCTTTGGTGGTGGAAGACTGTAACCATATTTTTAAAAGATTCTTTAAGAGTAGTTTCTCTTGGGGGCAAGGGTGAATTTTTTTTAAGGCTTAGATTTAGCAAGAAAGTTATACGGATAAAATACCTCGGCCACAGAAAAGTTCTCTGGTGAGCCCACTATTTGAATTTTACACACAGGAGAGGTTAGTTCTAAAAAAGTCACACAGTTTGTTACATTTTCAAACCCTCAGAGGGCCAACTATAACAACACATTTGCTTAAAAGTTCTTTCTCTGTATATTTGTACATTTTTATTATGAAGTTTAGTTTTCTACCAAAAAAAATGGTTAAACTTTATTTTCAAGCACAAAAAAGCTCATTATTACACAAAATGAATTAAAATATGGAAAAAAGTCATGGAATTTCTACCAAATTGTCAAAAATGGTTGGCCCTCTGAGATTTAATTAAGTTACATTCTGGCATTACGACCTGACTTCTACACCTCCCCTGTTTTGTAACCATTGATGACCCCTGACCTCTATCTGTCCCCAGGTCTGAGGAACAAGAACTGATTAGTCTCCCCTTAGCCCAGGTCATCCTGCCTGTGGTGTGTGCAGGGTTTGTGACTCTCGTGGTTATCGTTCTTGCCTGTTGTCTGCCACGGAGGAGATCTGGGTAGGAGAGATAGATTGTTAGGTAGATAGAAAAAAAAAGACCGATAAGGTATAATCATAGATTGATTTTGATAGATTGACAGATAGACAGATAAATAGTAAATAGATAGATCGATCGATTTATTGATTGATAGATGCATTTTATACACAGATAGATGAATAGATAAATAGATGGATGTTTAGATAGGTAGATGGATGTCACAGGTTTTAAAGTAAAATAACCGAATTTGGAAAGCGCTCTCCTTCAGGACCGTAATAAATGTTATAATTACTTACCTAAATTTTGAGCCTTGGCATAACTTTTAAATTTTGGATGGCTGCCCTCATATACAAAGAAAAAATAAATAAAAACTGTTACCTTACTTAGTGACCACATTTAAGCCCTGAAAAGCAAAAACAAAGAACAAAAAAATAATTGAATGGCAGATATTAAAAAAAGCAAGAACAAGGAAAAAAGTGACATTCATAAAAAAAAAAAAAGAAGTTCGTTAAATGTTGGTAAGAAAACATTTTTTGGCACTGTATGCCCAAACGAAAGTTCTACTTAGTGCCGCCGTCCAGACTGCTCCAGGACGGCAATTAGTTGGACCCGTAATGTCTATATATTGTTATAACTATTGTATTGTCAGTGCTCAAGAGTAAAGACAACGCTTTGATCATAACGTACTTTTTTTTTGTCAAACTTCAGATCCAGCAAGAAACCTGCTCCAAGAAGTATCTACTCAATGGAAACCTCCAACGACACCTCCGAGTGTGGAATCTACGATATCATTGATGAGGTGAGATAAGACGGCCTTAAATTCTTTAGTTTTGTACTCTATAATTGTCATTCTCTTTAATAATGTATTTTCCAAAACAAATTTAATACTTAAAAAAGAATCAAAGTTGTCTAAACAATAATGTTTTTCAAATCGTTGTCTTCTATTTGACCATGTGTTCAACTTAGTCTTTATCCTAACTTTTAGGATTATTTGCTTCTTTCACATCTCATTTTTCAAAAGTTTCGAAATTTTATGAAAAAGTTACAATCATAAATAAACATGTTTAGATCTAAACTTCAGATGAAACCCTATGCTACTCTTAATACACATTACGCCCTTTTTTGTTTTGCATCTCAATAGACATGCCTTTGTATTATTTCCATACACGCTTCTTCCTGAGGCTCACCATACTTCTCCCGGTCTGTAACTGATGTACATGTATGTAATTTGGTTCTTTTATGTTCATATGTTTCTGCTTTTACCTTTATCCCTAAGTATGTCTGTGACCTACGACGCTATTGCAGGCGGAATTTTTCGAAGTTTTTTTTTCTTTTGTTTTATTTTATCCCTATAAATTCAAGTTGGGAGATTGGCATTTTCATTTTGCTATACGTAATATTATCTTCTCTGTTAAAAAACCCTGGTATTATTCATCTTGTCTTTTTTTTACCCGCAGACAAAACAATACATCAAACCTCCTCTCGGTCGCCTCAACTCTGGACTGGGTTTTCCCCTCCCATCACCAGCGAACACCGTATTGAATCACTTCCCAATATCTGGTTCCAGCGGCAAAACTGTGAACACAATGGGACAGACGCCGCCGCAGCCGCGGAACTTCACAAATTCTTTGGCGACTCCGTTCACCACCGCGAAAGAACTTGAGAAGAAGTGCAAAAGCCGACGCGCTATTGACCAGGTCCCAAATGAACGAAACCGCGAAGAAGAAAAACGAGGAGAACAAGAGGAACCTAACGGAAATTCCCACAATATCGACAATACTTTCGGTAATGAAGGAGAATATGAGACACTCAACAGGCACTGGAAAATCAAGTCGGCGAGAAAACCGGCCAAGCTTCCAGAGACTCATGAT
>BMAT01007185.1:386679-398552 GCA_019649035.1 Elysia marginata
AACTGCTAATACCAATTTAAAAGTCCTTGACTTGACTCGGCCGGGGATCGAAACACGCCCCTCCCGGTCTCTGAGCTAGTGTCTTACCGCTAGGCCACAGAGCCTGTGGATACTTGATGAAATAACGTAAAGCGCATAGAAACCTCAGATAGTTCACAGTATTATCACAAGGGATATTCTCGTCTCTAGAGAAACTAAACTTGGATTGGAAATCAGTGGAGGATTGGCTGTAAAAAATAAAGCCTGTTCTATCTCGTTCTATCACCACATGTGTTAAAGATTTAAGACACATAAATGACAAAAATGTCCATTTTTTGTATCTATGTCGTTTTTCTTAATTGAAAAGAATTTTTTTCGCAGTCAAACGGGAGACTAAGGGCTAAAAATACATTTCGAGAAACGTTGATCTTACAGTTAAAACAGGTGATGCTGAAAAGAGGGAAGTTAAAGTTGAGAAAAAAAAAAGCTTAGGTATAAAACAATGGTGTCACTGAACTAAAGCTTTCAACTCTACAAAATAATTTAAAGCGAAAAAAAGCACACCAGAAATAGGAACTTTGAAGTACTGACGTAAGTAACACTGGCTAAACGCTAGTCTAAGAGCATTATCCTGAAAGAAAAAAACCCCAAAGAGTAATCAAATTGCAAAAAATAAACGGTTATGTCTCGGTTTATAATCTACAATTGCCCACGCCAAGATTATATAAAAAACCCGTATCTTACCGCACAGTTTCAAAAACGAAGAACGTTGGCTAGGAGATCGAGAAAATATCATAATAACCATGCTCGAGATAATTTACTGGTATTACAAGACATTATTTTCATCTCTGTAGAAACTACATCAATGCCAATGTGAGCATATCGTGTTGAAAGAAAACCTATAATTCTTCTTCTTCTTCTTTTATCATAATTTTTTTCTTAGAGGCCCCACTTTTGATTTACAAATGTGTCCATTTTTGTCCGCGCATCGTACAGTTATGTTTATGTCCTATAGGTCCAAATATTGATGCAATAGAAAAAGATTAACGGCTGCTAACAAACACGGAAAGTGCGGCACTAACGAAAGAGTTTGTACACACTATTGTTTGCCTATCATGATATTCGATATCCTCCCACCCTCCACCCTCCACAGACACTGACATAATACTCTAATTTATCTTTTCTCTTCGCAGAGATACAGAAATACGACTAGCAGTAACAAATAAATTCGGGAGATAATTGCTAAACCAATATAAACAAGCAATAGGAAGGGGAAACAGACCAAACCGAACAAACTAGCAAAAAAAAAATAACTGTAAACATACTAAATGAAGGAAAATAACTTGAAAATGAGTATATTGCATTTTTTTCAACCCAAGACTAAATCTTTGATCTACACATCATCCTGTGAAAACATGTTCCTTGGTAAAGGCTTGATTTCAATCCTCTTCATAATTTGAATATCTGGCTCAAAACTTCCTTCATGTAAGGCCTATAATACTTGTCTATAATTGCATTGCTTGTCTTGGCTTGTGATGTCCACCTTGTATGCCTGGCCCATATCGCTGCTTAATCGTAAAGAAAGCATTCTTCAGAACTTCCACTATAGTAATTTGAATCTCCGCCTTTGAATCACAATCGATGAGAACTTCGAAGGTGTCAAAGATGGCTTAAGTTGGAAGTCTAAAGCCGGTTTCTTATGATGCGTATCTTGTGCGGAAAACTCTGGAGACTTAGGAAAAAATTCTGTCACCATGCATCACCTAAACGCTTCCACATAGGGACGCTCCATGTGAAAGCAATAACGGATCCCCGGTCCGAAGCCGGTACGGAATCTGTCGTAAGAGATACGCGTGATGTGAAACACGCCTAACAAATATTTCGTGTAAAGATAATTTTTTCTTCGGTTGACTGTGTATAATTTATCATATATATTTGGTTATTTATCGTTACCCCTCTCTTCACCCTCTCCCTTTCTCACTCACTGTTTGTCTGTCTGTGTCTGTCTGTCTGTCTGCCTGTCTGTCTGTCTCTCTCACACTCTCTCTCACTCACAAGCAACATGCAATGTGTGGCGTCGTGGTCTAGCGGTAGATACTTAACTTTTGGACCGAGAGGTCTGGGGTTAGAGCCCTGTCACGACTGTTCGACGTTCAGCCTTCGGTAATTCGTTCTTTATGTTTATTTCCTCTTCTAACTAAGGCATTATGGGAGTACCGGGCTAAAGTCCGTGAATAAAGGCATTGATAGTGTCTTAGAGTAATCCGCTTTCATTGCTGCTCCTCTGTGAGTTCAAGGAACAAATTGGTTAGTGATTGCACTTCGATAAAACCATGTAAAGCGTAAAGTTTAATTTTAGAGAGAAAACAAAGATTTGACTCAAATTCCTCCTACCTATTGAGGCTGTGCACATTGCAAAATATTTCATTTCGCTATCAAAATGGTTAACGTTATAGAAGTTAGAGTATAACTCTTTTGTGTTAAAGATCAATGTAGATCTACGTAAAGTAAGGTTACATTGATTCATTGCACAAACGAGTTTTACTCTGACTTCCGGAAGTGTCCGCCATATTGATATTTAGACGCTACATTTACGAATGTGCACAGTGTCAATTAGGAATGAGATTTCAACAAGAGCAGCGAAACTTTTCTGTGGCCTAGCGGTTAGACACTAGCTCAGAGATCGGGAGGTGCGTGGTTCGATCCCCGGCCGAGTCAAAACAAAGACTTTAAAATAGGTATTAGCAGCTGATCCTCCTTGTGTCTGACATTATGGATTTGGTGTTAAGTCTGGTCGGCCCAGTGTCAGAATAATGTGACTAGATGTGGTGTTCGCAAGCGCTCCTTACATCACAGTGTGGCAACACGCTTTCAATTGTCCCAAGCGCCGTCTCTGATATAACATTGTAGTTGAAAAGAGACGATCAAATTCAAACAACCAACCTGGTGTCAATGCGAGTAAGCTTTAATCAAGAAGTCTAGCACATGCCGATTTTTGTTCTAAGGTATAAAAGACAAAATTATGTGCAAAATAAAATGGGCTCACCTGCTGTCTTTTTAACGCAATCCTTTAAAATTTATGTGACAGATTTTTTTTGAAGATAAGGTTTTCATTAAAATTTTATCTATACAGTTTTTTTCAGTTCTAGATGTGAAATAAATTTGTAAAAGTAAGAAACTTACCAAAATAAAACCCTAAAATCTAGGTCTAGTTTACACTAGCCACTACGGTATTTTTCGGTGTTGTCTTCTAGGGAAGGGACAATACTCTTGTTTTACCTTTATCCTCATCACCTATACACCTAAAGATAATTGTACGCTTTGCTGATTTTTTTTTCATTCACATTGGCTCGGACCTATATCTATCATACTGTTTCTCACTATTGGTGCGGAATTTCGTATCAAGGGTGTTTTATTTTAGGCGCGTGATATTTATACTTACTGTGCCACACAAAAAGGTGCGCAATCTGCAAGACGGAAGGCTAAAGAGCTTTGTGTGTTCCAAAGACTCACGTGACCCTACTGAGATGTACTCCGAACCATTAGACACAAAATATTAGCACTAAAAACGATGAAAAAAATATGATCTACTTTTTAGCACGTTAAAAATGATGTTTCTTAACTTTTAACACTCAGACAGATCGTGTCTTTTCAGCGAATTCCAAAAAACTCGTATTGCCTTTTGTTTGTCTGAGTGTTGTTAATGTCAACAGAGTTATGTGTGTCGCCTATTGATTGCATGGAGGACAACCTTGAAAGGTTAGGACTAGGTCTGTAGAATCGGTTATGACTGTGAAGAATACATGCATGCAAGGATTTTATATACTACAACCTGGGGCAACCAATTAGATAAAAGCGGTGCAATGTATGTCCAATGCTCGCGTGAATTATCGTGAATAACTCATGAGCAAATCTAGCGCTACTCTGTCGCCCATTCTTACGTAAAGAGCATCCACCATCTACCTCTGCTCGTGATAACCAAAGTGCAGTATTTGCTCTACAAACCATATGTGAGATGCGGCGTTTTGATTGGCAAGGGTAGTATTGCTAATGGTTTAAAAGAAAATATTACAGAAATTGAGCAGTTTGCAAATGGCAATCCAAAGAAAAAAAACCATGTTGGCAATAGAGAAATGAATTATTGATTTTTTAGGGCCAAAAACATTTTTTTTTACTTGGATGACGTTTGTTGCTAATTTTTCGGCACGTGGAAAACCGGTTCTGTGGCTTAGCGGTAAGACACTCGCTCAGAGATCGGGAGGTGCGTGGTTCGATCCCCGATCGAGTCAAACCAAGGACTTTAAAATAGGTATTAGCAGCTGATCCGCCTAGTGTCTTGCATTATGGATTTAGTCTTAAGTCTGGTCGGCCGGGTGTCAAGGTAATGTGACTGGGTGTGATGTACGCAAGCGTTCCTTACGTCACAGTGTGGCAGCTCGTTTTCAATTGTTCCAAGCGCCGTTTCTGATATAACCTCAAAGTTGACTGAGACGTTAACAATTCAAACAAACAAGCACATGCACCTTGGGGGCATCAATAACAGTATTGGATAATGAAGTTTGAACATTTTTTAAATTCAAACTAATGTTTATGTCTTTTGTAACCTTTTGACACAAAGAGTGTTCTATTCCTGAGAGCAGACGTTCTGCTGGTCTCAGTTTTCTCTACACAGGTGTAATCTTTTTATCAATATTGCTCAAACAGTATCGAAGTGAACAGTTTTCGCGCAAACCACAGCAAACGCTTTTTTTGCGTCGTAGATTCACGCATAGATAAAAAAAAATCAAACTTGTTGTTTTCTTGATTGGAAAGCTTTTCACATTGTTAAAATTAGGCACAACAGTGTGTAATTTTATGAGGTTTTATTTATTCCCGATAGATAAGAAAGAAGCTAAAATAAAAAAGAACTGCACACTTTTGCCTAAAATTTTTAAATTGGCTTGTCTGATTTTATCCTAAAGCTCTTCAAATGCTACTGTTTTGTAGCGCGCATAATATAGGGTAAGAAAGATGTGTCTCATTTACCCCCCACCCTTCTCTCTCTCTTCCTCTCTCTCTCTCTCTTTCTATCTTTCACTCCTTCGCTCTATCTATCTATCTATTTATCTATCTCACTCTCTCTATATCTATGTCTCTCTCTTTCTATCCCTCCCTCCCTTTCTATTTATCTCTCTCTGTCTACAAATATATTTATCTCTCCCCCTCCCCTCCCCTCTCTCTCTCTCGTCGTCTTGAAATCATTACATGACGACATGGTTTTAGAGATGTGCCCATCCATCTTGGAGGTCCAGGTTTCGAACCCGCAGGCCGTTGGTGTAATCCTTGCGAGATATTCTGTATGTATGACTAAATCACGGCCTATCATTCACTCATCCTCTCCATAACTTAAAAGCGGGTTCTCGTTTGGGTAGTTGAGTAGCATGAGAAAATATAAAGAGAGATAGAAGAAAAGAGAGACAAAGACGTAGATAGATAGAAAGGGATGAAGATAGGGGAAAGACGTAGAAAGAGACGTGAAAGAGATACACAAACAGAGGGAGCTGGACAGAGGTAGAAAGACAGAAAGAGAGACAGAAAAGAAGAGGCAGAAAGAGAGAGACAGAAAGAGAGAGAGAGAGGGAGAGAGAGAGAGAGAGAGAGAGAGAGAGAGAGAGAGAGAGAGAGAGAGAGAGAGAAACAAAGACATCAAGAGAGACAGGGATAAATAGAGAAAAAGTGAGAGACAGAGAAATCTACTAGCCACCTATTAACTGACAACTTCGTTTATAGGAAGCTGTTGGGCAATGAAATTCCTCTGTGGATTCTGCCGAGGTCAGAATAAGGTTTGAGTCTACGATCCCCACCCCGGCTATTAACACCTCGGACTGCCAATAGGCACTTGACTAGCGTACTTCCGATCTCACTGTGGGTGTTATAGATCTGCATTGACCGGACCGTAAGCCACTCGTAGAATCTTCGTCGCCTAAGTTCCTCTTCGGTATTCTAATACGGTCACAGGGCCTTGCAGTGCAGCTGCTATAGACAGATGGGTGGTCAATATTGGTACTGACCGAGATAGAAGCAAAGACTGGACCGTCACGCCCCTGTCAAAAATCACACAATTCTTGTGTTGGCCAAATCAAGAAAATCGAATCGAAGGTTTGTGTTAGACAGTAAGAAAAGTGAAATATCATTGATTACAAAAATATTAGTCCTGGGCATTTAAAGATGGTGAGGTGTCTGTGCGATGTTTTTCTTCCATATTTTTTGCCTCAGTTGGACTTCAGCAAGATGAACAGGGCTATGAAATAAAACTGCAAAACTCTTTGATGAAGTTGCAACACTTCTTGTATTGGTACCTTTAATTTTTTTCTTCCTCTTGTTTCGCGTAATTTGTCGGGGTAAATTACATTGATGGCAGTTATAAAACTTAACAGAGAAGAGCAATGATTTTATTTTCTTTGTAATCATCTCGCAATTATTTGAATGGGATTGTCACGTGATACAGTGAAGTAATGTCAAAGTCTACCAATATGAGGAAGTAATCGTTGCTTCAAAAACATTTTTCCGATTTGATACAACCGTCCACCGACATATTTTTAGGTTGATTACAGTAATGAAGATGAATGGAAACCTATGGGACTGTTCCATGAACTTTAAAAAATTCTTTTAGAGTAGTTCCCCTTGTACAATGGTGAGTTTTTAGGATTAGATTTGGCACTGAAGTTATTTAAATAAACTACCTCGCCAACAGAAGAGTTCGCTGGTTAGCCTACCTTCTGAATTTTACACCCACAAAAAAAAGATTAATACTGAAATTGTTTCTACCCTTGCTGATTTTGTATCGGATGGCGCAGACAATTGCAGATTTTTTGAGATATACACTGTTGCTGCATGGTTCAATAGTACGGTGGGTGTGTGCAATTGATTATGGAAAAAAATTTGTGCCTAAACTTAGCATACGTCTTTTGTTTTTGAAATACGCTCTCCGCCTCTTATCACATTAGTAATATACTCCCCCCCCTGCCGATATAACAAGCATGTACTCTGCCCTGAAATAGTACAATGACATTTACCAATCAAACTGAAGTGCTATCCATATAATTATCTGGTTTGGTAATGGTAATGAACTCTCCATCAATTGCCGCAGCGTCACCAAGATCGAACTTGCCTACTCGGAGACTCGGTGTGAATGTCTAACCAGTTCATCGATACAAACCTGCATCTTAGAAAAATGATATAGATCTAGATCTAGTTCTTTTTATCCTTGGCACTGTGAAATATTTTTGTATACGGTAAATGTTTTTTTCTCGTTAATAATTTTTTTTTGTTTTTCCGTCAATGTAAAAATATGCCCAAGACAATTTTCCCAAACTGGGAGAATAAATAGTTATCTTGTCTTATCTTGTCTTAAGTGTCTGTCTATCTTTCTGTCTCTTCTGATCATTGTCTTGTTACTGTTTAAGCCATAAACAGTTAGCGAAACGTTTTTTTTGTTATTCGGTATTTAAATCCGTGTACTTTTCTGCTTTAGTTTAACGGAAAAATGAGTGTTGTATGTTGTGCTATTTTATACCTTATCATTGAGATCTAACAAACATACTTTGTTACTTAAATACTTGTTAGTCATAATAGTTTAATTGTTGGGCTTTATAAATTTTCATCTCTGTCTCTCTGTCCTCTGTCTCTGTCATACTGTAAGTCTGTCTCTGTCTCTCTGTAAGTCTGTCTCTGTCTCTCTGTAAGTCCGTCTCTGTCTCTCTGTCCTCTGTCTCTATCTCTCTGTAAGTCTATCTCTGTCTCTCTGTCCTCTGTCTCTCTGTCCTCTGCCTCTCTGTCCTCTGTCTCTCTGTCCTCTGTCTCTCTGTCCTCTGTCTCTGTCTCTCTGTAAGTCTATCTCTGTCACTGTCTCTCTGTAAGTCTGTCTCTGTCTCTCTGTTCTCTGTCTCCCTCTGTCTGTCCTCTGTCTCTGTCTCTCTGTCCTCTGTCTCTGTCTCTCTGTCCTCTGTCTCTGTGTCTCTGTAAGTCTGTCTGTCTCTCTCTGTCTCTCTCCCCTAGTAGTACAGAAAGCCATATCCAAAACTCAAATTTAGAGAGACAGAACAAGCCAGTGCAAGACAGAACATACACAAAGTTTGGATTCGAACCCGCACCATTCGCCAGCACCCACCGTTTTTGTGTATTACTAAAATTATTCTATAGGATCTCATGCGATCTGTCTAGAAATCCTTAGGTTTAGCACTGTTGTCTCGGCCCTCCATGTTTCGATAACTTTCTCTCTTTCTATACACAACTATCTCTCTCTCTCTCTCTCTCTCTATCTCTCTCTCTGTATCTGTATTTTTATGTTGGTCTTTGTGTTTGTCTGTCTAAGCATACCCTCTTGCGCTCCTCTTTCTCCTTCTCTCTCACTCTCTTTCTATCCCATCGCGATTTCTATTATTTGTTTTTTTGTTACGAACTACAAACTTCTTATTCCAAAATAACATTTACCCTTCGTATAGGCGTCCATTTTTCTTCGTTATACTCATCGACTTAGATCATGAGATCGATGGAGAATAGGAAAAAAAAGACGAAGAAGTAAAAGAAGAAAAAGATGTCGTGATATACACTAAGCCTGGCATGCCCTGGTGTGGTGTAATCATTGTCAGAATGAGGAAATCGCTTTAGAAGGTCAAAGGTGAATGTCACCGAGTCTCACGAACGAGACCAGCCTGTCATTCTTGACGTGAGCGATACGGGGGAGACTAGATTCTACCTAATCATCATAAAATCTAAGGTTTCAATTTTGATTTTGTTCTTCACAAAGCTGTTCTGGTATAAGTTCAAATGTGAATGAAGGAATTCTGCAGCTCTCATTCACCTCATATTAATGACAAACTCCTGTTCTTGTTGTTGTTGTTTTTTTTCTTGTTTTTTTTTTGTTCTCATCGTTCTTCTTCTTCTTCTTCTTCTTCTTCTTCTTCTTCTTCTTCTTCTTCTTCTTCTTCTTCTTCTTCATGTTCTTGCTCTTGTTCTTTTTCTTGTTCTTGCTCTTGTTCTTTTTCTTGTTCTTGTTCTTGTTCTTCTTGTTCTTGTTCTTCTTTATTCTTATTGAATAGTTTTAAGTTAAAGTTGAATGTCATTTTATTTCTCGCCATAAACTTTACAAAATGATACTGAGAATAAAAATAAAATATAATTGTACCCTAAATCACATGCTGCTATCATGAAAGAAAAAAAGTCTCGGCTGAGGCATCCACACCAAAAAAACACAAACCTGGATAATCTCAGGGCTATAGTCACGTCAATTTAAAGGACCCAAACTACCGCGTTGGTACCTCTACAAGTTCTGTTTTTGCCCAGAGCGGTTAGGGTTAGGCTCATCGCTCACATACCCGGGGTTGAGAAGATGCGGTGACAAGAAGCCAGAGTTGGTTTGTTGTTATGAATTTTAACGTCCCAGTCAACTTAGAGGTTATATTAGAGAAGGCGCTGGGAACAGCTGAAAGCGTGCTGCCACACTTTGATGTAAGGAGCGCTTGCGTATACCACACCCAGTCACATTATTCTGAAACCGGTCCGACCAGACTTAACACTAAATCCATAGTGCCAGACACTAGGCGGATCAGCTGCTAATACCAATTTTACAGTTTTTTGTTTTTACTGGATCGGAGATCGTACCACGCACCTCCCGGTCTCTGAGCGAGTGTCTTATCTCTAGGCCACAGAGCCGGTCAATACCAGTAACTTTTAGAGCCTATATTTTGTGTAAGCAGAATGCATAGAGAGTTTTTAAACTATAAAGAGTAGAACAAATTAGAAGTGGAGACAGCCACTGTGCAGTCAATGACGATTGAAAAATTCAAGCAAGGTATGAAATAAGCAGTGAATAGAAGTAGAAATGGCCGAAATGCTTACATGCTTTAGATCTTTCAATCACATGGTATAATTTGTAAAACTTTCGTTACACTAGGGCTAACTGATGACCTTTAAGCTCAACTTGAAGTATCATCAACTATTATGTAACAAGATGGTTTTTTCCTGATTGATCCAACCCCATCTTTCTTTTCTATCCTTGATCTTAACCTTATCATTATAAGCAAGTTTACAGCTTAAATATCTTAATCTATCCTCTAATGAATTGAATGCCAGTCAGTGGTGAATGTCGTAGTTACGTGCGGCCTGAAGAAACGTCGCACGCACCAAAACCAAACATAGCGTGGACCAGATCTGGTCTGGTCGAACTGAGGTAAACAAAAAAAAACTGGCCAGAAGTCAACAGGGGCGGGTCACGCCTGCCAGAACGGAATCGATGAAGGAAAGCATCCACCACCACAAGACTGTAGATGATATCTAGTACTGAACGATACCCTAGTGCCGTAGTAGTTTAGTTCTAAATGATGCTATAAGTGAACACGAAAGCTTTGACCTACTTTAACACGACTCTCCAGGGACTTACAGACCAAAGGAATTCACTAATTTAAATTATCATAATATTTCAAAGGCATGTCTTTCGTTTGCATGTCATTCTCATCCGAAAAAAAATTATTTGTGTTTCATCGACCTTCGTTGTTCCATACATTACGATAGTTTCTTTTAGTGCTAATACACATAAAGAGCTCCACAAAAGGTAGAAAGATTCTAAAGGTATGAAATTAGCAGTGGAGAGAAGTAGCCTTTAGGTGGAAATGCCCGAAGTCTCTGCCTTAGTTTGATTCTAACCTTCGATTTATAGATGCTTCGGCACCCACCGCCTTGCCACTTAGAGAAACATAGCCACTATGCTCCTTAAAAAGGAATTTCATAGCAAAGGTCCTTGCTTAGCGTCTTTAAGCGACTCGCTTACTTGAACGGGAAGATCCAAATCGCACTAAAGGCAACCAATGAAATCTTCACAAAAGTTATATTGATCCATTGCATATAATAGTATTTAGTCTATCAAGATGACGGACCGCCTGGAATTTTGGAGGAGAACTTTTTCGTGCAATGAAACAGTAAAACCGTAGTCCATGTTGACTCACCTTGATCCATTGCACAAAAGAGTTCTGCTTCAAACTTTCGGAAGCAACGTCATCTTCACAGACAAAAGACCTTGTTACGTAACATACAACCTATCAAAAGCGGCGCTCTTAAGAACCAAGTAACCGTCTGCTTGCACGTTGGAGTATAATCTGTTCAAAAAGTTACATCACTTTAGCGTCGTCCCAAAATCTTCAAGTTTAATTTTCCAGCATCGGCTATTTCTTGAACTTTGAACGGGGAAAGAAATTATCCACCTTAGTATATCAAGATTCGAACTCCTGACCTACTGATCAGAGAGTCTACTGGTTACCTACTACTCCGACAATAAAACCTCAAATATTATCATTCGAAGAATGGCGTAGGTTCTAGTCTTGCATAATGCATGGCTATAGTTACTGATATAGATAACATTCTCAAAGCTACGCGTGTATTTCTAGTTTCGGCTGTTTCTTGAACAATGGCCTTTTGTTTAACCGTATTGATCTACTGGAAGTTTTGTTGAATACAGCAAGTTTTAATTGGGACCAGAAATAGCCCAGTGCTTTGTCTCATTATAATAGCGGTAAACTTTATCATTATTAAAATGCAGCTCATGCTAAGCCATGTAAATTTTATTTCCAGAAACAAAGCTTGGATTAGGAAACTTGTAAACAATTCTGGCGTTTAATTTGTACGCGTTTTATTTCTAATTTCACTATTTGTCATCTTGACCCAGAGGAGGTTTTTACACATTCTGGGTATCTTTTCAAATACGAAAATATATAATGAAGCTTATGCTTGCCTAAACATCACAGTGAAATTGACTTTAAGATAAAATTTGAAACCAGTTGCCGTCATTCTTCTTTTTCTCTCTTTCTCTATCTATCTATTTACCTACCTACCTACCTACCTATCTATCTATCTATCTATCT
>BMAT01007185.1:411071-423602 GCA_019649035.1 Elysia marginata
CGAGATGTAGAGTCTCGCTACCTTTTAGTTCTGGTGTTGTATATCAGAGATCGATAGAGAGAGAGAGAGACAGAGAGACAGAGAGAACAGTAGACTAGAAGAGTCAGATATATATATATATATATATATATATATATCTAGAGAGAGAGAGAGAGAGAGAGAGAGAAAGAGAGAGAGAGAAAGAGAGAGGCAGACAGAGAGAAAAAAACCAGTAAGAGAGAAATAGACAAAGTGGCCGAGGTAAAAAGGGAAGATTAATAGAGACATAAGCAGAGAGGCAGACTGGGGTAAACAGAGACAGACAGACAGACAGAGACTGACAGACAGACAGTCAGACAGACCGGCACACACAGATTGAGAGCAGGTTTGTAAATAGAAAACCCGAGAATGCGTGGGATGCTCGAACCTTTTCATGGTTAGGTCAATGTTTCTTGACCTTAATCGAATGTCAAATGAGTACCTAGCTATAGGCAGTTGGAGATGTTGTTATAGTGCTTAATTGACTCACGCACTGTCTGATCAATTATTCCTATTTTAGTGGAGAAGTTAATTTGGTCTATCAGAGGACTGAAAACGTACTTTTAGCATTTTTATACATCGTTCTGTAAAATACGCCTGCTCTCCTTCTTTAAAAAAAAAAATAACAAAATCATATTATTTTTTTAAAAGCAAAATATATGGTAAATAATTATGTTCAACGACCACTACATACAATACTAGTTTTGGGATCTGAAATGAAGGATGAAATCTCAGACAATTACGTTTGTTGCTTAGCATTATTTAAATTGTAATGTTGTCACGAATTTTTAATTTGTTTCTAGGCTATTCTTTTGGGATCATCTTCTTTCCGAGAGATAATATTTCATTTTTCTTTTTTTTTTTAAACATTCGGAGTTCGTTGACCTTTGGGACAAACTGCGGCATAGATTGAGAGAATCCTACAACAATAGAGACCTTTAGCACACGCACCGTGTCTCAATACGCGTGCGTGAAAATCGGGAAAGCAGATTGAGAAACTATAAAAATAATGAAACCAGTTTCTAAAAATAGACCCACAGACGTTCGCGTCATACTCACGCATTGCTGCTTAAAGTCTGTACTAAAGTCCGATGAACTCGGCATAGGCTGAAATTATAACTTTACAACCACGAATCGTTATAGACAATTGTTGCTTTGTAGCAATCGATGACTCTTTAAGGTTTGTCCTAAAATCTACATAGTTTAAGCCGCACCTGGTTTTCATACACTTAATAAAAATGATAACAATAATAATAACAATAGTAACAACAACAACAATAATAATAATAATAATAATAATAATAATAATAATAATAATAATAACAATAATAATAACAATAATGATAATATTAATAATAATAATAATAATAATATAATAATAGTAATAATAACAACAACAATAATAATAACAATAATAATAATACACGTAATAATGATAGTAATACTAATAATGATAATAATAATAATAATAATAATAATAATAATAGTAATAATAATAATGATAATAATAATAATAACCAAGAAACTTAAAATAGGCCCAGCTAGAGCTTGAGCCAAACACATAGGCTAATTGCTAAGATAGAGTGAAACATGATGGTCCAGATTTTATAAGTAAATTTATCGAGTAAGAATAATTACGTTGGTCGTAAAGTCACGTGTTTGGCTGGCCAATTGAGTTCTATGACATGTGAAGTTTTCAGTTTGATATACCGCGTATACCTATCGGCAGTGACAAAATAGTGCATAATTATCGTTCTTGTCCGCACCCAATTGCATTCAAAGATGGAGTTTTCCAAAAGGGGAAGGATAATTTGCTCTCTAATCTCCCTTCCCAATACCACACTATGATGTAACATAAGTGTAACCCATTATCCTCATTTCAGCAACACACTTTAAGCTCTGTATCTCATGTTGCATTAAAATAACTTGGTAAACTGATTCTGTTCCTTTGTTCATATTTACCAGCCAATCAATGACTTCATCTCGACACACTTCTTCAAAGAAGCCTGGGATTCTGGTTTCTTTTCTTGTTCTTGTCCTTTTTGTTCGTGCCTTTTTTTTGTTTTAACATTCTTCTTCTTCTTCTTCTTCTTCTTCTTCTTCTTCTTCTTCTTCTTCTTCTTCTTCTTCTTCTTCTTCTTCTTCTTCTTCTTCTTCTTCTTCTTCTTCTTCTTCTTCATCTTGTCTTTCTCCTCCTCCTCCTCCTTCTTTCTCTTTCGTTTCCCAATTTCAAGAACAAATTTTTGTGTCAACATAGTTAAAACATCGAAGCTCTAACGCTGCTCTTTCAATCTAATGTCTTCGACATGTCAGTGACGATGAGAACTAGATTTTTAGCTCGTTGCGCGGGTTTGCTCACGTGCATAAAGCACAGGGTTTTTTTTATACCCACGAATACAGACCAGTAAGACCTATCAATACATAGCTTTGTACAGAATCTACCGTAATCTACCCCTCGGCACGTAGGTGAGAGAAATCGTTGTCAGAACTATTAGATCTTGTTATATTGATGACGTATTATGGTGAATAATAATTAGTTTCTGTTTCGTTGAAATCGAAACCAAGAAAAACAAAAGTTCTTCGATTATGTGAATGCTGATAATTAGGATGACATATCAAATACAATTATGTACTAAAGCCGGTAGTGCCGAGCGAGGCACAAAGTCAACGAGAACTGTTATTAGATCTATTTAATGAGGACCTCCAACGGAGGACCGTGAATTTGGAATCTGTGGTGAGAGGAGGAAAAGAGGCAAAAAAAGGTTTGGGTGTGAATAAATGTAAATTAGTAAGACGCGTGAAGAAACAGAGGGTTATGGAAAGGGATGGAGAACGAGGATTGAGATGAAAAAGGAGAGTTGTGCCTTTTAGGTTTTTTCTACTCCCCTCCCCCAACGTGTTTTTACACTTAATTAGAGCAAAACAATCGTACTAATACGTTACTTCCTTCCACATTGCCAGATGACATCTTTAAACCTTTAACTTAACCTGCGCCTCACGGAAAGACAAAACCTCAGTGCGTACACATGGTTCAGGAATTTTGGAGTAGCAGAAAATTTTAAACAAAAAAAAACAAAAAACAACCGAATCGTACGCACCAGCATCCCTCCTCTTTCCAAAATAAATGAAGATATTTATGGTGTGAAGCTGAACAAAATTATAATATTTTTTTAGGATAGAGTGTGTGATAGAATTTCTAAAAATCACAAGCTGAACTGCTTTGGACGTGCGCATTGTTAACATTGGTTTGTTTACAAGGTGGAAAAATTAAACAGTGGCGACATTGGGATAATGTATTTGTTAGGGTAAAAGGAAAAGAAATAGAGAAAAAAAGGGAAAGTAAAAAAAAAGACAAGAGAGATATATTGTGAAATTAAGAGAGATAAAACTGAGACGGGCAGGGAAAGAGAAAAAAACGACAACAAAGAAAGAACCAAAGAGACAGAGAGAGGGAGAGAGAGAGAAAGAGAGAGAGCGAGAGAGTGAGAGAGAGAAGGTAGAAGATAAGAGCGAGAAAGCGTGAACGAGAGAGAGGTAAAAAAATAGAGAGATAATGAATGAGAAAAAGAGAACTACAATAAGGGAGGAAAAGAACTTTGACACGTATGTACCCTGGAACGATCTCTATTTCTAGCATTACCATCTCTCCATCTCGGCATCGAACCCACAAGATCAGTCTTTGATAGTGTGATGGTTGAATGACGTTAATAAGCGACTAACGAAGACTAACCTGTCACCTTATGACACGTACGGAGAAACACCAAGACAGGCTGAAGGTAGCGCACGGAATAAAAGGGAAAACAGGATCACACTTGCCTTGCGTGTGAGGAAAAATGAGACAGTCTAAATTTAACGAATTCCCCATCTCTTACCTTGAAACTGAAGCCCAGGCGATGCTAAATGTTTTTCTTAGGTTGTGGCATCGTGATCAATCGGTACAAGCTAGGCTTTCGGATCCAGAGAGAGATTTGGGTTCGAACCCTGCTGTTAGATGGGTTATCTTGGTAGTATTTTAAGATACAGGGATAGCTGGAAGCGTGGTCAAGTGGTAGACGCTCGGCTTTCGGATCGAGAGATTCGGGGTTCGAGTCCTGCTGATAGGTGGGTTATCTCGGTAGTATTTAAAGATAAAGGGATAGTTTGTCGCCGTGGTCTATTGAGAGACTCGCGGCTCTAGGTCTGAGAGATGCGGAGTTCGAGTCCTTGTTTGGCAAGTTTGCCTATAGTCCTTGGGAAAGGCTAAGAATACACAAGTATTCCTCGTCTTCTAATGTAATTAATAAATAAATAAATTATTTAATTAGTTATTAATGTAATCGGCTCTCGGCAATGAAAGATATTACTATATCAGTATGCTAGAGTGACGCGCTTCAAGCGTGTGTCCGCTATGGGTCCAGAATGCGATTTGGTTGGTATTGGTTTGTCGGGGAACCCACTTGCGTCGCTTAGAGTATTTTAGTGGTTTAGTCGCTGGTCGGAAATCATCAGTAATACCGACTTGTCGGAAAGAACACAGGAACAACCAATGGAGCTGGAGATGAGGAGAAGAAAGTGAAGATGGATTGGGCACACTTTAAGGAAACAAAGGCAGTGCATTACAAGACATAGCTTGGTATGGAATCCACAGGGCTGTAGAGCCAGAGGAAGGCCAAGAATGACGTGGGAGAGAAACAGAGACAGAGATGGATTCTGCAGAGAAGACATGGAAAGAACTAGAAGAGATAGCACAAGATGTGGAGGACCTTTTTTGGGGGCCTGTGCTTCCGAAGGAGCTGAGAGGTGAAGAAGAAGAAGAATAAGAATAAGAAGTCGCTAAATAAAAACACTCTTAAACATTATTATGTTCTTTAATTTCATGAAAGTATGCATATCAGCCGCGATCATGCTGCCAGGTCCAAATCAAATTTCACAATACTAAAACAACAACAAAAGTACAATAACTATTTTTAGGTCCAAGTAGTCGTGTGTTAGAAGTCGTGAGTTTAAAAATTGATAAAACTGTTTTTTCCCCTTTTCTTACTCTTTGAAAAAAGGGTAAAAATCTTTTTCCAGAGAAATAAGATTATTTCAAAAGGGTATTGACATTTGAGATTTTGAAATTTCGTTGAAAAAAAAATTTTGTTCAGAATATAAACACCAGTCTTTGAATGCCAACGTGCCGTCTTTTCCTTAATCGGGTTGGTTTTAAGCCTTATGATGTACAATAATATACTTTTATCAGTGAGATTTTATTTTTGTAGAAAAAAAAATTTGGTTGAGATATAATCTATATAGATTTCTGAACTTAAAAATGGCAAAACATGCGGCAGTTTGGCCGGGCTGTTTTCGTTGTTAGATATTATTATATTATACGCGCCATCGTCTTGATGACATTCAGTTTAGTTAAAAAAATTAAAAGCCTAAAAATAAAATATCGATCATTATAAATATCTTGCGGCACCCGACTCTCTTTTAACTGATTACATGACCAATAAGAAAAAAAACCGCTGATGTTGACAAAAGCAGTATATATATATTTAGAACTTAATATCGATATTGTGGATAATTGGTCTGGGGGTAGACACTCGACTTTTGGATCGAGAGGCCCGGAGTTTGAACCCTGCGTCGGCAGGTCCGCAGACGTCCCTGTGAGAGGGTATTTATGCATATCTCTTCGCCTCACTACCCCATTAAAGGAGTACTCGACTATAGCAGTAAAATATCTTGTTAGTATGCTAGAGCGGTACAATTTAAAATACCGCTTCTCTGTGAGTTTTAAGGTGATTTGGTTGATAATGGACTGTCGGGTAACCCATGTAAAGCTGTTAGAGGACTTAAGTGGATTAGGTGCTATAAATTGGCGCTTTTTGCTTAATTAAGAATATTTCCTATTTACAGACAGGCCAGAGATGTTAAATTCTGTCTCTCTCGGGCGGTTCCCACCTGTCTTTGTAGGGTGCCGTGACGCGTGTTGTCCTGTTTGGTTTTATTGACATCCACCAGACTCCAGAAAGTGGGTCGAAATCAACATACTCGTTCGTGGCACAGAACAAAATCCAAGTTTGTTGGAATTTGAGTGCTTGTTTCTTCTGTTGAGATTTAAGCGGAATAAAAGTTTGGATCAAGTCACAATGGAAATATCGGAAATCGGCCAATAGGTAGTCTAGTAAGTTGTCTGCGAAAATATATTATACTAAAATATGTATCGAGATCACTTTAAATAGCTTCTTGAGAAAATATAATCGAATACTAGTTTCACATTTATTTAGTAAAACTGCTCCTTTCAAATGGGTTCGGCTTAAAAAGTTAAGACTGTTATTTTATTTTTTAGAACAATCTTATTCCGTCGAAACTATCTACAGGCAGCAGTTTTTAAAAGGCAAATTACTATGTACTTTTCTCGTTACAACAATGATGAGATGAAAACCAAGAGACAATATTGTACACTGAAATGGAAGTATTTTTTTTTATTTTAGAAAGTTATTAATGAACAAAACTCACAAAAATCTTTATTGACTGTGGGAGACAGAATGTAGAACATAACTAAACAGGCGTTACCGTGTCAGACAAGGAGAAAGTGCAAAACGGTGCTTAACTACGGGGAATCTAGATGCGCTTTTTAGTGCATAACGGCTTCTTAACTGCCTGTTTTTAATAGCATCGAATTTGATCGTCCTTTCCACAGACAGGTCAAGATTATCGATTTGTAATGCGGTGAGAAGTTTTGAACTTGTACTGTTGAGCGGAAGTTGAAAGTTTTCAAGCGCGATATGACCATGATAATACCTTGACCCGCGGAGAAAAAGATAGTTCTTTTTTTTGTTGTTTTTTTTCGAAATCGTAAATGCCAGCGATACCATTCATTGTAAAATAATTAGGGGGCCTAATGATCCATTGATTCCCGTCGCAAGTCGCTAACTAGATTCACATTAAACGTAACTTTAGAAATAGCATTTTACAGTTATACTGAACATCATAATATGAAAACACTGACACGAGAGTAGTTTAGTCTAATGGGCAAACAGTCAAACACTCACATCAACTATTCCTTTATCAATATTTAAGCTCTATGAGTAAGAATATGCGTCAAATGGCAGCACTGGCTCTGTGGCCTAGCGGTAAGACACTCGCTCAGAGATCGGGAGGTGCATGGTTCTATCCCCGGGCGAGTCATACCAAGGACTTTAAAATTGGTATAAGCAGCTGATCCACCTAGTGTCTGACATTATGGATTTAGTACTAAGTTTGGCCGGCCCGGTGTCAGGATAATGTGACTGGGTGTGGTGTATGCAAGCGCTCTTTACATCCTAGTGTGGCAGAACGCTTTCAATTGTGCCAAGCGCCGTCTCTGATATAACCTTGTAGTTGAAAAGAGACGTTAAAATTTAAACAAACAACCAAATGGCAGCAGCAACTGCGATGCGAGCATGTCTATATAGTTCAACCATTAACTTTTATAGATTGATATAGAAACAATATATACGAGTGTGTCTATATAATTCAACCATTAATATGTTATAGATTGAAGGGGAACCATTATAAAGGAAGGTATTAGTCAAGTCGATGGTTCATCATTGTAAAATAGGACACCAAAATGTCAGGGATTGGTGGCTGCGTCAATGTTACAACAGTTTACTGGCTATCAAGATGACACCTCTCACGTGTAGCCGCCACGGGCGTGAGTGTTGGCATGCGCCTGGTCTGTCTACACTGGGTACTGCAGACACAAAAATGCACATGTTGTCTTACAGCCTGTGTAAAGCCATCGGATGTCGGGAAGTTGAATTTGAGATTACGATGTTAAAATGTGGATCTTTAAATGTTTTTTTTTTGTTAGTTTACATTTTTAGTAAATAGAAAATAAAGCATGTTTTCAATAAGTTCAGATGATTTCATGCAATTTTTAAGGGGTGGAAATAGTAATAATCTTTTCGAACTATCAACGGTTTTCCTAAAGTGAAGAGAAAACTGCGACTTACAAATCATTCGCTCGGCTTGTCAAAACATTTCTACCACCGATCGCTCCCCTCCCACCCAACTCACACATTCTTTACCAAAAACTGCAAAAAAAAAAAAAAAAAAAAAAAAACAACAAACAACCCACTAACAAACAAACAATAACAACTACAACAAAATTTAATATCATAATTATCAGGTCAGTTATTCCCTGTGGTATATGGGTTTTTGTCTTTAGTAATTTGGACTTAGCTTGTGCGTTAGCTGTTGAAATCTGGCTAGTATAATCAGAGACACATAAGATGTGAAACTCTTAACCCTAAAAGCGTCATGCGTTAATTTTCGTATCATAAAGCTACCTATCTACATATCATGCAGAAAGAAGGTACTCAGCAGCTGATCAAAATTAGTGATGATTATTCAAATAGGATAGTAAAAGGTTTGCTATTTGCTTTTCAAGAAGTCTCGTGCGTTCGTCCTCGTGGTAAAATTGATCCGCGACACTGCGATCAATAATTATACAACTGAAAGCCTAATTTGAATTAAAAAAAGAAGAAGGCGGGAGGGTGTGGCGTGTAATTTTTTTTTACCACAAACTACTTTAACAACGAGGATAAACCGTTGCACCGCTTGGAATACTTTAGCTCGAATTTTAATTTCCTTATTTTTTAAGTATTCCTTTTTACCATCAAAATTGATTATGGCGTAGTATGTGTTTTTTCTTCAATGCTGGAAAAATTGCTTTTGGTTTGGCGCGTCACGTCTACGTCTACCTATCGTTACGTCCTGATTTGGTTGGTTGTTTGAATTTTTAATGTCCCAGTCAACTTCGAGGTTATATAACAGAGACGGCGCTGGGGACCATTGAAAGTGTACTGCCATACTGTGATGTGAGGAGCGCTTGCGTACACCACATCCAGTTACATTTCCTGACACCGGGTCGACTAGACTTACCACTAAATCCAAAATGCCAGACACTAGGCGGATCAGCTGCGAATACCAATTTTAAAGTCCTCGGTTTTGACTCGGCCGTGGATCGAACCACGCACCTCCCGATCTCTGAGTGAGTGTCTTACCGTTAGGCCACAAAGCCGGTGTAACGACCTGAAGGTGAAGGCTTAATTTTAGTCTAATTGGGGCATGTTCAACTGTAGTGTTGATATGCAAAAATTAAGGAACTGGCGTTAAGTTCGCGTAACTCCTACTTTTAACATGCTTAACCTAATTTTGCTTGCTAGTAAAAGGCAGCACGGTTAAAGCGTGTCAACCAATCAAAACTACGGAAATTCTCGATGTGTCCTTTTTTCCGTTTGACAGAATGCCTTGCAGTGCAGAACAAACGCATCAACATCATTTCTAGGGTTTCTCTACGTCGTGAAATACCAAAAGTTTGATGCACATTAAATTTTTTTTCTTGACACTCAGAGTTCAACATGTGATATTTGTATGGCTTAGTTCACCAAGCAAGCCATTACCAAGTTGCAAAAAAATGTATAAAAATGTCCTTAATAGTCCATCGAAATAAGGTCTTAATATTTTTCCATGTTTTCATCTGTTGTGGAACTTAATGGGAGATTAACGTGACCGTTTTTGTGTAATTCTATTGTTACCAAAACCTATGACGGATGGGGTGAATTAGAAATATAAGAAGCGAATGGACAGTACTTGACATTAAAATTTTTATATCTAGCTAACAAAGAAAGTGGAAGGAGATAGAGGAAGACAGAGAAAGTTATTGAAAGAGAGAAAGAGAGAGAGAGAGCGAGAGAGAGATAGAGAAAGAAAGAGAAAGTTATTGAGAGGGATAGAAAAAGAAAGACACTCACAGTCAGACAGATCAAAATTATCAAACGACAAAAACATCAGGAACAAAGGAGCACCCAAATCCTACAATTAAAGCCACAAGACTTCTTAAAGGAGCTTTTTATAAGCCCCTCCACACCCCAGAATCAAGCAAAGAGTTCTACAGATTAAATCCCAAAGAAAGTGGCTATGGAATTGTTACATTCAAATTAAAATCTTTCATTGGCTGCTTAAAACCACATTAAAAAAATAAAGAATAATATCTAAACCCAATCGTTTTTTTTTTTTTGTTCAAATTTGCTTGGTCAGGTTGTTTTGACTTTGCCTTCGTTGAAATTTTGAGGAAAATTTTTTTAAAATGTTCAAACTGATGGTTCATACATATTATCACTTGATCAAATTTACAATAGAGATCATCTAAATCTCTAGCAAGATCACGTGAAGATAAAAATGCTTATCTATTTCACCGTCTTTCTTACAGATTGCGCAAGCGCTTCGTGGCATGATGGTAGAAAAAATATTAAGCAGCTGACGAAAACAGTTCATGCAAAGATCTTTGGATACACAATTTCGTATTTATGAAACAATCACTGATTATTTATGCGAAAATATAGGTCACCCTCATTGGCATGCAAGTTATTGTAAACACAACATAGCTAGAAATGTCTGTAGAAGAGAGTCTAATAAGTATATATATATAAGTAGTAAGTTTGGAGCAGCATGGCTCAGTGGTTAATGCGTCGGATTATTGATCCGGCGGTCGCATGTTCGATTCCCAACCACGACGCATGTTGTAGCTGCCTTAGGAAAGCAGCTTTCCTGAGTCCACCCACCTGTAAAATGGGTACCTGGCCATAGGCAGTGCTTGAAATTTGTAGAATGTTAGTATTTGAGCACGTAACAGAAATCCGTGCTGTAATGCTCTGAAATATGGTTTTAATTTGCTTTGGTGTGTATTGGCCTGCTGGGTAAAATGTGTAAAGTGTTTTGCCTGCCTTTTCCGTTGGAAGACTATAATCCAAATCTTGATTTTTTTTATAATATAGATAAGACCAGACACTCTCCTCTTTCAACCGCTTGAGCTCAAATTGTACCAGCTGTCCGGTTGGTGGCGCTGGACACAATGGCGGCATCAAATGTTTCTTGGCTTTTTAAATTTTTGGGGGGGTTCTCTTATTTTCTTTGGTGATAACAAAATCGATGTAAGATTAAGTGGTACATGGAATGTGTTGGATTTGACTCCGTCCAAAAGGAGCTCGTTCGAAAGGATAAGGTAGTAACGATTACAGCAGAACGTATCTGCGTGTCATGCAGTGAGAATACTACCTAATAAGGTCTTACGTTGTGCTTAGCGTAACGTGCATAGTGCTGTGAAATATCTCAAATACCATCTATTCATTCAGGGGACTGCTTTGCCCACCAAAAAATTGGACGACCTTTCTGAGACCCTTAGGTTTTAAAATTACCACCCTCCCTCTTTTTTTTTGTTGCAAGTACGTGGATAGCATCTGTCTTCTACATTCTAGGTACAATGAGAAATATTTTTATCGATATGCTATATCGATTTTCACCGCTGCTCGTCTTAAAATACTGAGAAATTAGAAACGAAAAGGAAGAAAGGAAAACTATCACCTATCGATCTTGCGAGTCACCTACACAGTATTTGATACCGAGGGGAAAGCATAGTTTAGCTGCTGATCCACGTCAATGCCTTTAACGTCACTCGCTTGACAGCCAGCCGTGATAGTCTTTCGCCACATGAACTACAAAATCATATGATTCATAACCTTAACATTGAATGCTCCTTGCTTGATCATCATTATGACAGAGCAAGAAAAACTTGTAACTTTAAATATGTGCATACTTGATATACGAAGGTGGGTAGGGCATTTCTATGGCACCGAAAGGCGACATGCACTCTTAACGTTTTAAAACCTTGTCTAGGATATCTTTAACGTGTACCGCACCCCCTCCCCCCTCCGCCCACATTTCCTCCCCTCGTCCCTCCCCCCAGAACAAAACATAAATTTACACGACCTTTCTAAAATATGCAGTTTGTTGCGAAAAAAAAAACCAACCCGTGAGTATTTATCTCCGTGTTGGGACTATTGATTGCATTATTTCTGCACCTTCTGTTCTTTAATAAGTAACCAGCAGTTATTACAAGTGATCAGAAAGCACAGAGCACTTCCCTCTATAATTCTGCTCCTACCACGCACTTACAGAAAAAGAAGGGGAGGCAATCTCTATTCTTTTACGATGAGGAGAACGGGAGTTACCCTACCAGGTTTGTGACATTTCTATCTGTGTCGCGTTGACCTGGTGTGGTTGCAGCGAGTTGATTGCTGGGGGTGGAGATAGCAGTTTATGACAATAATCACTATAGCACTCCCAGAACTTGAACTTTCCGTTTCTTAGTTTAGATTTGTTTTCTAAACCTTCTAACTACATTTCGCTCTATGCAATCTAGCTCTTTCTTGCTCTCTCTACCTGGCTTTTAGCCTCTTTTCCCCCTTTTTTGTTCTTTAATTCTATTTCTTTATACCTCTCGATGTTTTTTATACTCACTTCTCTTCTCTATTTTCATTGATACCACTACCACCATTATCATCATCCTCATCGTCATCATCATCATACAATCATCATCATCATCAATATCATCATCATCATCATCATCATCATCATCATCATCACCATCATCACCATCATCATAAATATCCCCATCACCATCATCATCATCATCATCGTCATCATCATGATTATCATCATCATCAT
>BMAT01007185.1:451895-467767 GCA_019649035.1 Elysia marginata
CATCATGAACCCCATCATCCTCATCATCTTCACCACCATCATCACCATCATCATCATTATCATCATCATCATCATCATTATCATCATCATCATCATCATTATCATCCTCATTATCATCATCATCATCATCATCATCATTAAGTACCGCACACACAGTGAAGCGTTGGCAATCATCTTCCTCCACACGTGTTCTCGATCCCTCGTTTCTCCCAAAGTCTCAATGCCCTTAGCGCTTTGTAAAAGTTCCCCGACAGGCCATTACCAACCAAATTATCCTCTCAACTCTCAGAGGAGCAGCATGTAAAGCCCATCACTCTAGAACAGGGACTAGATTTCTCACTGCGCTTGGCCGGGTACTCATTTGAACGCCCGTGCACGGAGAAGAAATACATGTATGTGTAAATTAGCCTTTCTCAGTTACTAAACGTTAGCCTACCAACTGCAGGACTCAAACACCCTCCATGGACTTCTAGATCCAAGTGCCCAGTGTCTCTCTCAAGATACATGTACAATGTCATCGGTTTGTCTGTCTTTTAGAACCTTAAAATTTTGAACCAAAATGAGCGATGTAGAAATACATGAAATGTAACAAGTATCGAAAGAAAATATCATGCCAGGTTTTCAGGATGGGAAATGGAGAGAGAGAGAGAGAGAGAGAGAGAGAGAGAGAGAGAGAGAGCCGTTTGAAGCTCGTATGTGAGCTTTGATTTCAACCTTAACAGAGGAAAAGATGGTGTTGTGGGTTCTGTTCCCTTAGACGCTATGATCAGTCGGGTGGTAATTTGAAAGGCTTCACTTTAAAGAATAGTCTTTGGAAAAAATTTTAAAAAAATATTTTCGGATAAAAAATTCAAAACAGAACTTGCTGTCTCTCCGTCTCTCTTTCTTTCTCTCTCTCTCTGTCTCTCTCTGTCTCTTTCTCATTTTTTCTCTCCCTTGTCTTTCTCGCTCTTTCTTTCTCACTCTCCAACTTTCTTTCTTTGTCCTCTTTTTTTTTCATTTCTCTCTTTCCTCTTGTGCTTATCTCTCTTTCTCTCTCTTTCTTTCACTCCATTTCTCTCTCGCTCTCTCCATTCCTCTTTGTGTGTGGCCGCTGGGCTTCTTGGAGCAGGGCCCTGTATGGCTATCTAGTCGGTTTCATTTCCTGATGATCCGACGTGGCCATTCAATGTTGAGATCTGGTACGGGGAAAAACTTTTCTCGGATTCAGGGGATTGGAGGGATGGGGAGGGGAGGAGGATAAGCTGGGACACCCTAGAGCTAGTTGGATGACGTGTTCACGAAGTGCGCGATCAAGATAGGAGTGTAATAGACGCCAGTGAGCAGAGATACAGGACAATCACACAGTTACTACAGGGATTACACTGTATGTCTCATAACCAGTGAAAATAAGTCTGATGTCGCTCTTTTGACAGAACAAGACGTTAATATTATTTTCGCGGCTTGAGCAACACAAGGTTCTATTAATTAGAAGCGCACAGCTCTGCCTCTAACTAAGGTTTCTTTTTTAATGTGTCAAAAATCACCTAAAGAAAGGTCAGATCGCCCTCCCCCTCTCAATTGAATAGAATAGAATAGAATAAATCTTTATTGATCCCATTTTGAGAAATCGGTTGTACATAGGTAAGACACTAAAAAAGCATAGATCGTAACTAAAACATCAAATCATTAATCCACATGTACAACAATATTGATTATCACAACTCACACAATTCTTTAATACACAGCATCGAAAACTATTGTAGAAGTAACATATTGATATGAGTTACCTCAACTCGCCAAAAAAAAATCCCTTGCCATTCTCAAGGCGTTTTTTGTAAGATTTCGTTTTTCAGAGGCACCAAACGTATAAGATTCAATTAGCTCACCAAACTTTGGTTGAGGGAAATGGGAAATGCGATTGGATTGAAGACGACAAAGACGAAATTATTACCACCTGCTTAACACATTTTCTCAAATTTGAAGTTTTCCGACATGTGACTGAATTTGACTGCTCGCGAGATGTTTTTCACGACGACGGGCGGGATTCTTTAGGACAAACTTTACACACTTCAAGACAGAAATACTGACACCGCGTTTACACATGAGATATGAAAAAAAAGACGCGATAAAGATGAAGTTGTATTGAACTAAAGTGAGTGAGGCTACACCGAGCATAAGTTTCAAAGGTAGAAAAAACAAGAAGATGGCGAGATGGTCTGGTTTAGCTGAAAGAGCGATATTGAGAAGAGATGCTCTGGATATAAAAAAGATGAAGAGCTAATATGGAGAGGAACCTCCAGGAGGTCACGTGGTGGAACACAGCCTCGTAGGTTGGTTGGTTGGTTGTATGAATTTTATTTTCCCAGTTAAATTCCAGGTTATATCAGAGACGGCCCTACGGACAATTGAAATCGTGCTGTCATACTGGGATGTAAGGAGCGCTTGCTTACACCACACCCAGTCACATTATTTTCCTGACACCGGGCCGACCAAGCTTAACACTTAATCCAATATGCCAGACCCTAGGCGGATCAGCTGCTAATACCAATGTTAGTGTCCTTGGTTTGACTCGGCCGGGGATCGAATCACGCACGTCCCGATCTCTGAGCGAGTGTCTTACCGCTAGGCCACAGAGCCAGTGCTGCCATTTGACGCATATTCTTACTCACAGAGCCTGTCAGCCTCGTAGGAAACGTAAGACCGTAGATCTTAGAAGTTTTGAGGCTAGTAAAAATTAAAAAAAAATAAAAACTGTACTTTTCAGGCCAACAATGTCACCACAAAGCTAAGCGATTGAATGATTATAATATCCAACCTACAGCAAAGAAAAGCGTTAAGACGTCAGAGCAATGAACAGTAATATTACATACTCGCAAGACACAATAACGATAGAAAACAAAAGAGGTGTTCTTGATGCTATTGACTTAAGAGCGTTCTTCAGGTGAAAATGATATAAATGGCATGCTTTCACGTGCGTGTTTCCTGTGTTTCTATGCGATCATACAGTAGAGTTAAGTGCAAGAGTGCTTTAATGTACTTTTGACGAACGCAAAGCTAGCGTTGTCCGCTGATAGTTAAATACAAAATACACCCGTACAACCAATGATAACCACGAGAAAACCCCGTGCTAAAACATGCGCCACCATCATTCCTTATGACATTCTCCCTCCCCACCCTATACCCCCCCAAAAAAAAAAAATATATATATATATATATATACGAATATATATCTAACTCTTTCAACGTACACATATACACTAACACTTTTTTCTCCTATTTTCTACCAAATAAACTATCACATATTCCCATTAGGAAAGTGTAGTGTTGCTTTAAACTCTCTAGTTTCGGGTAATAATTATATCCTCCTCGATTCGTTATCTCTACTTCTTTGTTTCTGTCTACCTTACTGTTTGTCTCTCTCTCTCTCTCTTTCTCTCTCTCTCTCTCTCTCTTTCTTTCACACTCTCTCTCGCTCCCCGTCTCTCTTTTATCACACGTCATATATAAGGCCTAATTATTAATGCTCACACCATCTCTATTACAATCATGTATCTCCAGTTTCCAACTGGCTATTCTAAGGTAAGCTGTCAACCTGATAATACTTTAGAAATTACTTTCCCTTCGACGATTGCCCTCCTAGATAATCATCTCCTCCTCTTTTATCCCCCCCCCCCCACCCCCATTTTCTTCTCCTCAAGAAAACACAATCTTTGTTTTCATTGGCTAGAAAAGCTTCTATCTTCTGGTTTTTTTTCTCTCTCTACCTCCCTCCCACACAATGACTAGTAGAGACCTTTCGCGCCGACGACGATAACGTATGACGTAATAACACCCCTAGTTAGCGAGGATTTAACAACAGACGATTGGCTGACGGACCCCGTTAGACCATCAGCTATCTTGGATTTCCTCCGCTACGGGCTTCGTCCTCCTGAACGAGCCCGTAGCGCATAAAATCTAGTACTTTCACAGACTGTTTAGCCTGTCTTGCTCCCCCCACCCCCAATCCTAGCTTCCCTCCCAGACACAATAGCCGCTGTGGTCAATGGTTAAACAGTAGGTCATTATTTACCGTGGTGTCTGACCTTCCAAACCCCAGACCTTTATTATTCTCCCCGCCTCTCCAAGGGATATTTACTCGGCCTCACACTTGTACTTTATGAAAGCCTCCAATTATTTTCTGTGTTTCCCCTACCCCTCCCCCCTTTTTCTCTCCCTTTGTCCTTCCTCGCCTATAACATTACACTGGGTGAACCCATCCAATTATAGCAAAAATTCCGCTTGAGAATGTGAGTTTAAATTTATGCAATTTTTTAAAAACAGTAAACATAGTAAAAATTATTATTTTTCGATGACAAAAACAAACTTAAAATAAATACTCATCTGTAAGGTAGGCAAATTCTCCTTTCTGAGAGAATTAAAAAGAGCGTTATGGTTCTATGGATAAAAACTTTATATGGTGCTAAAGGAAAGAAAGTGTTAATTCAAGAGATCTAAACGACACGCTCACATTATCCAATGTTCTATCGGAAAAATCCGAAACCGGTGTTTGTGAATATCGACAGTATTGACAAATAAAACACTCCCGGGTCACAAATGAGAAGTTAAGAATCTCTAAAGGCCCAGTGAGGTCAGGAGAAAAACCTACATCTTCAACTCCCAGCACGTCTCCAATTTCCAAACCTTGGTCTGAGTCTGTTGATCACTCAAGTCTTTCAGTTAAACACAGGCCTGGACAAGTTGAGTAGGCTACAAGTTCTGATTTCTGACTAGAGCAGACTATTGTTGGTGATTCTCTGTGAATGCATCAAGAAGTTTTAGCCTTTCACCCACCATCACCATTGGTAGGAGCATATGGGGAGGGGGTGGGGGTTGGAGGATAGCGTGTCTCAGAGCGTATTGGCCTTGTGATGGAAGAGTTGCGGGTTTGAATCTTAACCACGACTTCTGTTGCAATTGCTTGGCGAAAAGAAACTGATCCACAATTTTTCAGCTCATCTGCCTGTTAAATAGGTATCTGGCTGTAGCCAGTGCTTGAAAATTGTTGCACTCTAGTGTGTTTTCTTAAGCGTCCAACAGGCAGGCGTACTGTAACGCCCTCAAATATGGCTTCAATATGACTTACTGTTTCGTGTAGCAGCCGGCGTAGAAAATATGTAGCGCCTAGAGATTATATTTGGTGATGGAAGATTATGATCACCTCTTTATAACAGTCGACAAAATATGAATAAAAGACTTCCAAAAGCGGTTATAATCTAAGCTAGATAAAAAAAAAACTAAAAGAGACGATGAGAATCGGTTAGATTTTTTACGAACAACTTCATTTTCACATCCCTGAAGCATAGAAACTAACGTTAAAAGTTACTTTTAGCTAAAAAAAATTTTCAATAAATCTTTAGATAAAGAAATACATGTGCTGCAAATGTTTTGGTTTGATGCGGCAAATCTAGACCAATGCTTTGAGTGAGACAAGAATCAAAAGGGCCTTAGTGCCTAGTTTTTAAATGGCACCAACAAACTCCTATATTCTTTAGATCATAATTATATAGGCCCAATAATGATCAGTGAGACACTTGTACTCTCAAACCAAACTCTGGGTGAGTTTTATCTCTGCCTTTTATCTTTTTTTTTGTCCGTCTCTGACTTCCTATTTCTCTCTATCCTTGAGGGGCCTAGATAGCTCAGTTGGTAGTGGCTTCGCTCCGTGGCCAAGAGGTCGCGGGTTCGAAACACAGCCGAGCACAGTCCGGGCCCCTACTGGTTGGGTCGGTGTCAGTATAATGTGACCGGCTGAGGCTAAGCCATGGTATCCCCGCTAGTCTCTGGGTGGCAGCCCGTAAATTGTCATTGGGACCCAAGCCCTGAGAGCACCTTTGAAGTGGAATTGGGCTTGTAAAAATGCCCTTCAATCAATCTCTCTATCCTTGTCTTTGTCTCTGACACTAGACTGTAAATCTCACCCTCCCCCCCCCTTTTTTTTCTCCTCGTCTCTTTCTTTTTTTTGTATTATCTACCGAAAACATGTAAAAACACTCGATTCTTTGTTTGTAGATTTCAGGTCCATGCTTGTACGTAATTACTTCTTTGTTTCGAGTTTCTTCATAGTTATGATTGTGTCCTGCATTTCTGTACCCCATTGTATGAACTTTATGTGTCAAACAGTTAGATAATGTATCGTCCTCGGTCTTCACAATATGTTATACCTAATTGATCAATTAACAGGTCGGGCACATAACATCAATTATTAAATAATATCTGTGGTCCCATCCATGAACCTGATAACTCACATTTTACTGAAGAATGAGATAAAGGTACAACCATGTATTCCATAATGTGCTTTATCACATATAAATAAATGGTTGCTGTACGTCATGTTTAAAGCCCAAAATGCTTTCCTGTAACTTGGTCACCTTTTATAATTATGTTCTTTGTAAAAGCCAGACTTTGACCGGAAATATCTTCGTTTCGCATCAGTGTTGGTTATCAGGTTCATGCATGGGACCACAGGGTTACAGGTAAGAAGCTGATTCTGATAACTTAACAGAGATGCACTGCCTATTTATATAAAGTGGAAACCTCACAATTCAAAGCTCATGCGAATGAAGAAAAATTTTGAAGAAAGAGGATTCGAGTGATACTCAAAGGACCAGGTTTCTTTACTAAACTCTTCTCAGTTCTATAGCATTGTTGTCTCACCCTGCGATTGCGTAAATGCAGAGATAAACTAATTCTATAGGGGTAAGCACCTGTGTATCTTCTTAAAGTAGCTGAACATCCCCATAAGCTTGAACCACGGCAAACTTATACAGAGACTAAGCGTCGGTAAAGGAAACCAAAGCAAGGCAGGAAGGCAAGAGGGCGGATGGACAAGGGATCCCTAAATTCATTTAAAAAACCAGTTTAAGATCTAGGCCTATGTAACCATGAGTTTGCGTAATATTAACTATGTATATTATGCAATATCATGTTTGTGCATTGCTTTGCATCTTTTTTCAAAAGTGCCTCGCCTAGTTTAACTCCACCCTACCCCCCTGAGTTACCAGGAAATGTTTGAAAACGATTCAATCCAATGGGGTGGCAACTGTGTCTAAACTTTTCACACTGATTAACCAAACAAAGGACTGTAACTCGCCGATAAAGAGAAGAGAAAGTCAGCCGGTTGTCTTTCCCTGGATGCGACTGGAGGCTGATCAAGGGAGATAACTGCTTGATTTTGGCTCCAAGGGAAATAACTCCGAATGTGGATCCTATCCGTGGAAAGCACTACAGCAGGAATAGCCCAGAAGAAAAGAATAGGTTTTTCCCCTTCCACCTAGATCTAGATGGAGATGTGACTAACAGATTTCAAGACAAAGCCCTGAACTGATTGCCACAGCACGAAAAGGCTAAGACTCTCCGTCTCACCAGTTTTACCAAAAGACACAAAAGTTCTGTATATTTTGTTTCTAGTTTATAGGAAAGAAACACTTCAGACTTTAAGGTATGGAAGATGTACTGAAATATGATTGTGCATAAGATGGTTTTCTTTCACAAGTTGGAGTTGTAAAACTTTTTTTGCAATACATCTTTACAGATGTAACTGTCGTACCTTCTACAACTTTAAATTTATGAAGGTCGTGCCTTTAAGGGCCCCCTTTTTTACTCTACTTTGTTCTACAGCTCGCCAATTCTCTAGCAGTATGTATACTAAAAAGTTAGATGGTTTTAAACACAAGTCACCTTAAGGTTAGGCGTTAACTAAAACAACAAAAAAGAAAAAAAAGTTTCCCAATTCCATAAGCTTTTCGAAACTTCAGCTATTTTAGCTTATTTGTTCTATGAATTCACCAGAAAGTCTTACATAAGTTTCTGCTTGACAAAAGCATTAGGTTGCAAGGATGGCACGAACCAACAGGGCGAAGGTAGACATGCAGTTCACTAAATAGAAAATAAACGACGAAAGAAAATTATCCAGCCTTAATAAAAAATAAAAGAGTAGCACAAAGTAAGAGAAGGAGAATAGGAGAAAGAAGAATTTGGTTAAATAAATCGCTTGGATTTCACTAAAATACTGCTCGATGGTGCTTATGATAAGTAGCATAAATTTTTCTTAGAAATGAAAAAAAAAACATTATGAAAGAGTATAATTTAAAGGAAGCGTTTTACCATACAAAGAAAAGCATAATCATTTATGAGTAACCACTATCCCTACACTGAAACACTGCAAAAGGAAGTTGTCTTTAAAAGAAGCACAAAAACTTGTGAAGAAACGTATACCGATATAAAAATCAAGGATTATCGCAATACAAATCAAAAGTCAAAAGCGTTCAAAGCGTCTTTATTTTTTTAAATTAATTCTGTGGGTTTTGAGGAAATCTTACCCCTTGAAGTTACATTTTTTTCTTTTCTTACACGGAGAGCGGTTCTTTCCTTGATTGCTCTGTAATCAATAGCTTATGAGCTTTTTCATTTTGAAACAATCTAGTCTCTTTTTCCTTAACTTCAGAGGAAAAAGTTAGAGGTGAGCTGGAAGGAAGGCGTGTTGTTCTACCATTTTAATGTTTCTCTCCAAAGTTCGTGATGAAATGGTTATGACCTAAATCTACGTCACCACTTGGGAAACATAATCTCTTCCGCATTCCATCTTGAAAATTGCGCACCCTTTTGTGTAGCACTATAGCGAAAAATATTACGCCGTTTTAATTTTGGAGGACGGGAAGTCGTGATGTGTCTAAGTCTAAAGTCTACTTACGACGATTTGATGTAATGTTTCGTGAGGACCAACGGCTGCTAGCTCTATATTGATTTTGGCAATATTTATATATTAAAAAGAAAATACTTTTTCTCATTTTCTTTGCTCTACTTCAAATCATTGTTTATTTTCTCCCGCTCCTCTCTCTCTATCCCTCTCTCTCTTTCTCTGCCTCTGTCTCTGTCTTTCTGTATCTGACGCTCTCTCTCTCCGCCTCTCTCTCTCTGTTTCTCTTTCTTTTTCTTTCTCCTACTGTCTCTCTATATCTGTCGCTCTCCCTCTCTCTATCTCTCAATATATCAATTTAACTCAACATTTACTTTGTTAAATAAAACCTCTATTTACGCCTAAATCTTATCTTTACCCCCCCCCCTCCCCGACCTCCCAATCGCGCCATTTCGGTCAACCTTTTAAAATATTACTCTCTATAAGTTCCTATATGTCGTCTGATTTACTTTTGCTCTATTCAATCATCGCTCTATAATTCCGTCTTTGCATCTCCTCAAAAAGAGTGTAATGATCTCGGTAAAGACGGGATATCCTGCCTTGATTAGAACCTTTCTCCGTCTCACCCTTTCTCCGTTTCTCATCGCATTAGTGAGACCACCAGGGTAGACCAGGAACAAGCCAGAATTTTAACATATTGGGTTAATAACAGTTACAAAAAGTGTAGGCTATGTTGTGTCTCAAGAGATTTTAAAAAAATTTTCATAGTTCTGTTTTTTTATGTATCCTAATATATCTTATATTGAAGCCAATATGAGATGGTTTAATGCAGATAAACATTTCCTGTTTAAAAGGTTTTTAACCCTAAACAACTAAATTCAGCGACTCGCGGTTGGTTTTCACTGGTTCCATACTGACATTCCGTGCTGATATCTCTCACCTTAACAAAAGCTTTAATATTCAAATGATCTACATTTTTGGCCTCTGCCGGTACCCGATCTAGTTGCGGATGACTTTGTCGACGTTAAGCCATAACATATGAAATTACAACTGTTTTACTTTGAAATTCGACATTTTTATATGTGATACGGTCATATCTTTGTAGCAGGCTAAAGTAAAATCGTTAAAAGCTTGCTAGTTCATTTTCTTAATACCAGTTTTGATGTCACAACATGTAACTGTGTAATATAAAACACAGTTTTAATTATCTGTCAACTTCTTCTGGAAAAAAATTGTCATGGACATACCTTTGTAGCCGGCTAAGATAAAGGCGTTTTAAGTCTATTGGATAAATCCGTCAATACCAGTTTTGATGTCACAACATGGAACTGTGTAATATAAAACACAGTTTTAATTATCTGTCAACTTCTTCTGAAAAAAAATTATTATGGGCATACCTTTGTAGCCGGCGAAGATAAAGGCGTTTTAGGTCTACTGGATAAATCCCTCAATACTAGTTTTGATGTCACAACAAGTAACTGTGTAATAGAATACTAAGCACCTTCTGAGGGAAAGTCTTACGTCCAAGCCTTTGTAACAGAATAACATAAAGACGTTGGAAGCCTGAAGATTTTTTTTTACTATTAACTTCAAGAAAATCGGTTTGCTACCGAAAGAGGAGATGGCCCTTTTGAAAAAGCGCTTCAATCATTCACATTCTAATCTTTTTTTTAAAATACTTTTGAAGTTGTCTGTCTGTTTTATCTCCATGTGAATCTCTCTTTGGATATTAAGCCATGCACATTTTAACAAGTACGCTCACCCGTCGCGAAGAAGTAATAGAGACCTTAAGCACACGCACCGTGTCTCACTACGCGTACGTGAAAATCGGGAAAGCACATCTAGGAAACTTTAAAAATAATGAAACCAGTTTCTAAAAATAGACCCACAGACGTTCTCGTCATGCTCACGCGTTGGCTGCTTAAAGTCTGTATTATTTCCTGACCTACGACAGGTCAGAGCCGCTCAAAGCAACACCAGTCTGTACAACAAACTGAAAGTTGGAGACTCAGAGCAATGCCCATGCGACACTGGGACAAAAACAACTACGGGACTGTTTCAGGACTCATCTCTCATGTGTGGAAAGTTAAAAAGGTGGGATCACCAGCGAACTCTTCTTTGGGCAAGGTAGTTTATTCGAATAACTTAAGTGCTGAATCTAAGCCTAAAAACTCACCATTGCTTAAGAAGAACTACTCTTAGATAATTTTTATAAGGGTCATGGAATAGCCCCATGCACTTACTCCAGTAAGTTCTGCACCACATATGAGACCTTTAGGAGGCAAATCTGGGCGGCCACGACAGACATTGAGCCAGAAACTTTATGGTGACATGGTAGACCTTCAGCGCACTGCCACCTTTATCAAAGAGACCAGGGAGTCCATAATTATGACGACCTATAAGAAGGAGAAAACGACTCTATAATATCATATCATATCTCTGCCCTCTTTGTTGAGCGAGAAAAAGGAAAAACATGCCATGTTGCAATTGCAATGGGAAAGCAATTTACCCTAATTTTCCCCAGTCCACCCACCTGTAAAATGAGGACCCAGCTAAGGCAGTTCTTGAATTTGTGATACGCGCCTGCAACACAACGCATATGGGTTTAAAGTGGTCTTCAAATGTACTGGTCTGCTGGGGCATTAGTGGCGCTGCTCTGTGGCGACACAGTAACGTTGAGTAACGAAGCCAAATTTTTCCGAAAGGGATTAATATAGTGTATATTGTGTATAGTTTATAAAAAGAGGAAAGGAAGAGAAAGAAAGAAAGAAAGAGTGAGAGAGAGTAGACAAAGAAATTTTCAAGATGGTTAAAACTTCTAGACGATCGTAACAGCTCAATTTTATCAATGTGTTGAAAGGAAACCGAGCGTTACAGATAAATGAAATAAACAGAATGGTTGAGATCAGCATAACTAGAAAGGGTGCTGCCGATAACAATCAAAGTGCAGTATCTCACATAATTATAGTTTATACTGCAGATACTGCACTTTGATTGTCACGGGCAGAAGAGAATAAGGGTGAGTACTCTATGAGGATGAATATCTCGCAAATTATAGTGGAAATGGAAATAAGTTAATATTTGGAATCTTATTTGGAGAGTCTTTAAAGGCCCTGTTGTTTTTTTTTTGCGTTGTTTTTTTTCCTCGATATTTTAGATTTTTAAAGAAAATTTAATAAATATTCACAACTTGTTGATAATTTCGTGATGGTTTTTGACGTTAGGAGTGTCGTATACAAGTAATTTTACTGGAGATTCAAGAAGTAAAAAAAAACTCTTAGAATGTAAGAAATCTGACATGCGACTCGACAATTTGTTCTAACACATTTATGAAAGTAAATCTATACGAGTATCGAAAAATGGAGACGTGTATGAGTCTGAGAAGAAAAAGAAATTTTAACCGAATGACCCCTCGCAGCTTATATAACAAGCAGGAAAATAATCACAACAAATTTGACAGACATAGAACTTCGAGAGGAACTCGAAAAGTCTTGAAGATTGCATAGTTTCTGTCTCTGTGTCTGCTTGAATTGATTGAGATTCTTGGACAAAGTCTGTCTTTTTTTTTTTCAAGAATAAATATTTTTTGTAACAATGTATAAGCTTGCCCCAGGGAAGGATCTACAAAGAAAGAGAGAGGGGAGAGAGAGAGAGAGAGAGAGAGAGAGAGCGGGAGAGAGAGACTTCAGAAGAAGAGACACTCTTTGTGTTAAAGATATGCAGAGGATCCTCTTAATCGTGTCAATGTAGTTTGATCATAGATCTATCGTTTTGTTATGTTTTTGTCTTTGTATTATATCTGAAAGATGATTTAATTGGATATATTAACTTTCCACAGAAGTCGTGTTCAAACTAAAGTCCAATGTCAAACACAGGGCGAAAAAAACAACAACAACAACAACAACAACAAAATATATTTACCTAATACCCACACAACGTGTTTTCAATACGGTGGACGCATTGACAAGTTAAGCTTGGTATTAATAAGCGTAGTTTCTGTAAAAAAAAAAAACAACAAACAACCTAACAAGCTGAACTAAATGGGAGATAATCAGGAAGAATCAGACACAGGTCGATCGGACTATTTTGAGTTAGTCGTTGTTGTTCAACCAAGCCTTGTTTCTTGCTTTAAAACAAAAAAAGGAAATATTTCAGGTTCATAGAAAAGTTGGAGCTGTACATTTGTTTCAACTTTCGTGAAGGGCACAAAATATCCAATAATTATTAAGACGGAAGTCCTTCAATACATAACCATGTCGAAATTTCGGCTTGTGCTGGGTTTTCTAATGCTACCGCGGATATTTTCAAAGTCTCCTGTTGAGAAATCATATTTAAATTCAATTCAATTGAAGTTTGTTCAGTCAATACAAGGTTTCACTCGAACATGTACTAAAAATAAGCAATGCTCAGTCAGGCTGACAGGTTCAAGCATTATGAATATTACAGTAAAATAATATTATCTCTCTCTCTGTCTTTTCTTCTTCTTCTTCTTCTTCTTTTTCTTCTTCTTCTTCTTCTTCTTCTTCTTCTTCTTCTTCTTCTTCTTTTTCTTCTTCTCTCTCCTCCCCTCTCTCTATCTGTGTAGCATTCTCTCTCTTTTGTCAAAGTGAATAAGAAATGCATGCACTCCTCCTAACACATCCCGCTTAACGAAACATCTTATCCTAATGTGTCCTTCCTTGAATCAAAAGATTTAGTTATGGCGAATGTGTTATGTGAAAACTGAAAGGATCCTTAGTGTGTATATATTCAATTGATTTGAAACATAATCGATTGTCACCTTCAGATTAATTGTTATGCCCATCGAAAATCAAGAAATGAAATTCTTTATTTCGAAAGGGGCAGTTTGATTCCCTTTCTTTGAAAGCAGGCTTTGGTCTTTTTTTCTCGCTTTATTTTCATCGTATTAAGACACGCAGAACCGGTACTATTTCATAACAATGGTCGAAATTATGCTGGTTTATTCCTTCTTCATGGCGGATCCTTGTAGGACGTAGCCTCCCACACAGCTGAGCGGAAACCGTCTCTGTCTTGCGCAAGTATACTGGCCTCCCTTACAGAAAAGCCAAGCCAGTCAGAAATGTCTTGAGTCCATCTTCTTCTTGGTCTGCCTCTGCCTCTCCTGCCCTCCACAGCTCCTTCTAGACACAATTTTACGAGGTTGTTGTGTCTGACGACGTGTCCAAAATATTTCAATTTTAGTTGCTTTATATTTTTAAGGAGCTGGCGTTCTTTCATGCCAAGCTCTTGTAGGATACTTTGATTTGGTCTCCTTGCAGTCCATGGAATTCTAAGTATTTTTCTGTAGCATTTCATTTCAAATGCATCTATTTTTTCCACATCTTTTTTTGTTAGCGTCCAAGTTTCGCATCCGTATGTAGCCACTGGGAAGATGCAGGATTTCAAAATTCTCATTTTAAGAGGAGTCGATTGGCTTTTCCAGATGTTCATCATAGATTTTAGTTTAGAGGTTGCAATAGCCAATCTCTTTCTTATGTCTGGAGTTATCTTTCCATCAGCCTCAATGTTTGCTCCTAGATAGTTAAAGTGAGTGACATTTTCCAGTGCCTCATTGTCTATTAAAATACTTGAAGCAGGGCTTTTGTCTGAATCCATTACCTTTGTTTTCTTGGCATTCAGGAGGAGATTTTTATTCTGGCTAAATTTCTTCACGTTCTGCATTAGTTCATTTAGTCCCTCAGTTGTCTTGGACAGCAATGCTGTATCGTCTGCGTAGCGTAGCTCCATGATGGGATTTCCATTTAGTTTTATCGCCGAATACTTGTCTTCGGTGTCTTCTGCCTCTACATCTCTCATGATGGATTCTGTGTAGAGGCTGAAAAGAGCCGGTGAAAGAATACAGCCCTGTCTAACTCCCCTTTTTACTTGGAACCATTCGGTGTTTCCATTTTCCGTGCGTACAGCTGCCACTTGGTTCTGGTATAAGTTTTTGATCAAGTTGATAATTTTGAAGTGGCAGTTGTATTTTTTAAGTGTCTCAATCATTTTATGGTGGCTCACACAGTCGAAGGCTTTGGTGTAATCAATAAATCCTAGATGGAGCTCGGTATTAGATTCCCTGCATTTTTCTATAATCATCCGCAGGTTAAAAATCTGGTCTCTAGTTCCTCTATTTCTTCGGAAACCAGCTTGCGATTGGCTTACTTCTTCCTCTATCTTTTTCTCCAGCCTTTTCATGATAATCTTAAGTAGTATTTTGCTTGCATGGCTGATGAGCGCTATGGTTCTGTAATTAGAACATTGTTGTAAGTCTCCTTTCTTTGGTATTGGAACGAATACTGACTTTACCCATTCGTCAGGCCACTTTTCTTCAATCCATATTTTTTTACATAGTTTATGAAAAATATCAATACCTTGATCTCCGCTTGCCTTAATCATTGCTGCATGTATCTCATCGTTACCAGCTGATTTCCCCTTCGGTAGTTGTTTTATTGCCCATTCAACTTCAGATCTTGTGGGTTCTAAGATTTCATCATTTGATTCCACTTGCTTCATTTCCTCATTAGTGTTGTCCTCATACATTTCCGAGCAGTACTCTTTCCATCTGTTGCTGATTTCTTCATGTTCTGTCAGTGTCTTTCCATCTTTGTCTTTAATAGCGGAGAGCCGTGGTGTAAAATTCCTCATCAGTCTGTTGATGCCAGAGTACATCTCTCTGCTGGAGTGTGTTACGTTGCAGATCTCAATATGGGATAAGTGACTTTCTAGGTATTCTTTCTTGTCATTTTTTATGGCGTTCTTTACTTCTTTGTTCCGGTCTTTATATTGTTCTGATTGCTGCTGGTTTATTAGAGTTTAAAAAGTTCCATGTACAAGAAGACACTTGTCAGAAAATTAGGTACAAAGTTTTGGGTTTTTAAATATGGTCTATATTTCGACAAAATCGTGCCGTTTTTTGCGCTTTTTTTCTTAAATTATACTGGAAAAACAACCCTTAGACTTTATGATATCTTGACAATGCACGCATGTCAGAGTAGTAAAAAAAATTGAAGTCTTCTTGTCTTTTCAATACAGTTTCGAGGTCTCTAGAATGTTTGAATAAAACGTCGTGTAGATTTATCTTTTCTGCGTTCTTACATCTTCAGAAACTCTTTAGAGACAGGGGAGCAATACAGCTTCCGTCATGTTTCCTTAAATAGAAAAAAGATAATAAGGGGCCAAGAAGAGAAACACACATGGAGAAGTTTGATCTAGA
>BMAT01007185.1:495679-507210 GCA_019649035.1 Elysia marginata
GCGGAGAGAGAGGGGTAGTAGGAACGTCTTTAGAATCAAGAGAAAGGTAAAGAGACCTCTTAAGAGTCGAGAAAAAGAGAGGGAGGAGGGGAGGGAGAAGAAGAGGTCTTAGTACTCATTCCAAGGGCGCCAGTGTAAGCCTCCCTCTGAGCTTGAGGCAATACAGAGGGACACTATATAGCACAAGGGGAGCGGGGGCGTTGAGGGGAGATGAATGTGTCAACTAGAAAATTTGGAACTCATAAAGAAGGAAAGCTTTGTCAAGTGGAAAACATGTCGAGAAGTTGAGGCTAGAAGGTGCGGTGTTCTGAAGCAGCGAGATTTTTTTGTGAGTGAGTAAACTGGTTTGTTTGGGGCATCGATGTTGAGACTTAGTAAGTTATTAAGTTTGAGAGCCGTCTCTGTGGCTTGGCGGTAAGACACTCGCTCAGAGATTGGGGGTGCGTGGTTCGATCCCGGCCGAGTCAAACCAACTTTAAAATTGGTATTAGCAGCTGATCTCCTTAGTGTCTGGCATTGTGGATTTAGTGTTAAGTCTGGTCGGCCCGATGTCAGGATTATGTGACTGGGTGTGATGTATGCAAGCGCTCCTAACATCATAGTGTAGCTGCACACTTTCAATGGTCCCAAGCGCCGTCTTTAACATGGGGGCAGCGTCGGACTCAGGATCTGGAGGTCGTGGGCTCGATTCCCGACCATGCCATGTTGCAATTGCTTTGGGAAAGCAACTTACCCTAATTTTCCTCAGTCCACCCACCTGTAAAAGGGGTACCCAGCTACAGGCTTCAAATGTACTGGTCTGCACTCTGCTGGGATGGGGCATTAGTAGTGGCGCTGCTCTGTGGCGACACAGTTACACTGAGTAACGAAGACAAATTTCCCTAAAGGGATTAAAATAGTGTTTAAAAAATAATTTCGAAGTTGACTGGGACGTTAAAATTCAAACAAGCAACCAACCAACTATTAAGTGTGATCTTCAAAATAGGATTCTCGCGTTACTTGTTAATTTTGAAGCTGAGGACACGTTAGCTCTGATTGTTGTTAGAGGAGCGTGGATGTCTCAGTACTTTTCTACCCTATTGAGAGTGAGATCAGAACTGAACTACGAGTAGCGTCCCTTCTCTGGATGGCAACAACAAAAAACCGTTGTGTTCATTGTAATGTGAATTTGATTTAAGTGTCCTGATTGGATAAGCTTCTTACTTAGTAAATTTGTTGGTTAATTACATGTTCTTTCATTCAGCGGACCAGTCGTTCATTGGTCGATGTTCAGTCATCATGTGGTGAATAAATAAAGATAGACAGAACGATGGAAAGGAAGACATAAAGAGAGAGGAGGGGGAATGAGTGCAAGAAAGTAAAATTTTATTCTAGAAGCTAGAGTTTGAGAGAAGATATAAAGCATTGATAGATCTAAAGAAAGAGACAGAGATAGATAGATAGATAGAGAGAGAGAGAGAGTGAAAGAGGGAGAGATAGAGAGATTGACAACGAGTGGAATGTAACTGATAATGGATGTAATCATTAGTTTTATTATAGAAAGAAGAAAGACAACTACAACAACAAAAACAACATGAACAATGGCAAGAAGAAGAACAACAAGAACAAGGACAAGAAAAATAAGGGCAAAAAGAAAAAGAAAAAGAACAAGAACAAGGACAAAAAGAGCAAGGGGAAGAAGAAGAAGAAGAAGAAGAAGAAGAAGAAGAAGAAGAAGAAGAAGAAGAAGAAGAAGAAGAAGAAGACGAAGAAGAAGAAGAAGAAGAAGAAGAAGAAGAAAATGATGATGATGATGATGATGATGAATAAGAAACAAAAACCTACCAGAAAATCAAATAATACGACCTAGACATACAAACCTTGTTGTAGTATTATACTCTTTGCGTGTCAGGGCCAAGTCTTCAAGTAGCTAGGCGTAGCTGTTTGCAAACCAGAGTTTTAAAACTGGGATCTCATGGACCAGACAAGGTTCTTCAAGAATGGAGATGGTCCCCTCTAGTAACGGTGGAATTATGCAAATTGGAGAACCAGATCTGTCCACACAGTTGCTAGTCGAGATTGGAAAAGGACTTGGTTCTTTTTGTTACTCTTTTTGTTAGATTTGTATCATCATCCTGTGTGATGCTTGAATCTGTTGAGCGTCGGGCTGAGATGTAACCGTGTGACTGACTGGGGCTGAGCCTGTCTAGTTGATACAGCTCACCTTACAGAACTGAATACATGGGAGAAAGAGACAGACAGACAGACAGACAGACATACAGACAGACAGAGACAGATACACAGAGAGAGAGAGCGAGAGAGAGAGAAGTAGAAATTCAAAATCGAGGAAAAAAAAAGAAAAACGAAAAGAGAGAAAAAGGGGAGAAGAAAATGGAAAGAGGGGGAAACATAAGGAGAAAGAGAGAGGAAGTAAGAAAAAAATAGAGGAAGGGAGAAAAGAAGAAAGACATAGTCGAGCTGTATTAACTTATATAACATAATTAACTTGAATAAAAGAATGACAACTTTGAAATAGTAACTAACAGTGTCTTTGTAATGTCCCACGACTTTACATCATCAAATATTTAATTATATAACTTCTGGGAATTTCAACTATGATAAACAACGCAAGATAAGGCTAAAGTTTTGGATTGTAAAACGAGATATCTCATTGTTGAGTGCCGTTAAGCAAAACACTGGCTTCAGAAAGAGAATGGCAAAATCAAATATTTCCCAATAGATCGAAGGGTAAAAAAACATTTCAAAATACATGTAGTTATTACTCTCATTTTGGAGTATGTCACAACAATTTAAGTTGCCCTAGCTAAACCAGAAGTTTATTGAAACTGTAATTCATCTCCTAGATTCATTACCCTGAATACCGTTATTTTTAACTCAGCGCCCACAAAGACCTTGACCTTCTTAGCTTCACGTCATGTTTTCGACGGTTCTCACTATTTTAACTAACAGGCTCTTTGAAATTAAAAAAAAAAGTTATAAAACGAGTGACCCTAATTTTAGACCCATCGATAACATGACGTAAAACCGCACTTAACTTAGAGACCTTTCAAGAGCACTATATTAAAATAAAGCAACAAAATTTTGTTGGTTATTTTATTTGTTTCGGGATTCATGAAACAAGGCAATATTTTATACTATTATATCACTGGTGTGTCTTTACTTTCAATATCCAGGTCTAGAAAATGTGGAATTACAAGCTAATTTTATACCGTGTTAAAAGACGTAACAGTACTGGCTTGTAAGTACCACAAAAGTAAAATTTCGGTCAGGGTATTGGAAAAAAAAAACCTGATCTAATAAAAAAAACTATGTCGCTCTAAAGAATAATCCCTTCAAGGTCAGATCTATTCTAAAGTTCAGTACTTAAGATAAATTGCTCAATATCTTTCCAGACGTTTTGGTCGGTCTTGAGTTGTTAAGAGAAATCTTTGAGAAAGGAATTTTAATCAACTATTTTTTTTAATGATTCATTACCAAGAATAGTACACTTTCAGGTTAAATTGATAAGTGTAAAAAATCTCTTAGGGTTGACTTCAAGATGAAAAAAATAGAGAGAGCGCTTGTTGTGCAGTTTTACTGGAAGATTGCTTATGTCTATGGGGCTTTTTTATCAAATGATTACTTAACCCATCGCGTTTTTTGTTCCTGCTATTCATTTTTGGTAGGTGACATCAATTGTCTTTTTTTTCTTTTCTCTCCCTCATTCTATCTATTTCTCTCTCCTATCTTATCTTTCTCTCTCCCTCTCCCTCTCTGTTTCTTTCTCTCTATTGATCTTTTCTTAATTTGTATAAATTATATTTCTGTCTCTTTCTCAATCTCTCACTTTCTCTTTCTCTCTCTCTCTACTTCAAGATATATTTTTATTTCTCTCGGACAGTATTCAGATCTAGATTGAACTTTCAAACGCTTGCTGAATTTTTTTTTATAAACTTTGAACAAAAATGACTACTTGTAGAGAATCATAGCCTATCTAGATCTAGACATAATTTTTCTTACAAAAGCAGTCATCGGAAATTCCCAGCTAAAGTGGCACCAAGTGAGTTAAAAACTATTGAAACGGATCTACTGTTATGTGCACGTACGGTCGAGTTGCCTTTCATTTAAGTCTAATGCATGTTGGTCTCATCCGGATCACCCCTACCCCTTCTCCTACACAAATCATAGGCTAACCATAGTGTGTCGAATACAAGGGAAAAACTGGATCCAAGATAATACCAAAGCTGCAAACAATCGAAATTAAACAATAAAGAATAGTTCTGAAATCTTTCGTGTCAAATGGTTAGATGATGGATTTTTTTTTCAAAATTTTCTTCCTACATTTTTACACCAACATGATATTGAATATTAATTCTCTCTAGAGAAGAAGGATCAATTTAACAGCCTTACTTTTTAGAAAGCCGTTGAAATGCACGTTTTAAAACATTCGATATCAGCATCTTGGCGTGTGAAATTTGCAATTTTACAAGAAACGCTTTCAATCAACTTCCTTGTCGATATTAGTCGCTAATAATTACGCTTGCCTAATAGAGAGAACAGAAATCAATATCTTGGAATATCATGGTGCAGAATGCAGGGTTTTTTTTCTTTTGGTCGTTTCCCCAATTTCCAAGAAGTGCCATAAATTAATGGACGTGGATTCGTTGCACAGAGAGGCCAACAGCTTGCCAAATAGCACACAGAGATGGCGTATGATCGGGTTTTCCCGCTGATTACCTTGGCGCCCTGGGAGCGCTAAAAGCGTATACCGGACGTGGAAACTTCTGCTGCATATTGGAAATAAGAAATGGCGGCACAAAAATCTGGCATGCAACAAAAAAGCAAAATAAACATTAAAAAAAAAGCTTTCCAAAGGATAAAAATACTTTGCCAGATTTTTGTAGAAGGATTTTCCCAAGAGTGCATTCCACAATGATTTATTTGCGGCGCAAAATCTTCCCAAATTTGCTAAGTTTAGGTAACAATGTCCGTGCGTCACATATCGGAAGCCGTAAAACAAACAGAAGCGTTTTGTTTAAAGCGATGCATGTTTATTCCCAGGAGAAATTTTCAGAAGCTGGAGAATTATTTATGAAAAAAACAGACAACAAAAGGTGGCTGAGGAACGCAGGGTAATGAAGGAAGATGCTAGATGTTTGAGAAAGTTAATAATGCTTTTTGTATCACCGCCTTATGGATTCATGCGCTTTTGATAAGGAAAAAAATATTTCGGGTCTTTTGCTTGAGGCCTGTCTCGTAAAACAAAAACAAACAAAAAACAGCATGCGTTTTGAAAAAGTTTTGCATGCTTTGCAGTTTCATCTTTTAATTTTTTTAAAATATTTTTGCTTTCTTTTGAAAGATGTAAATTAGATTTCACGCCTAAAGAGATACATCATAGAGTGTTTTTATATGGTTCTTGTTGTGTGATGATCATTATGTTTTGATTACTCACTTAGGTTGGTTTTTTATTGACGTGTTATGCAACGTAAAAAAGTTTTACAATCTTTTTGATAACTTTTAGACAAATGAGAATGTACAACAAAAACTAATAAAAAGCAGCCGGTTGAAAAATGACATAATTTTCCCAAAAAATAGAAATGATTTTGAATTGTACTAAAAAGTGCCAAAAATAGTGTAGAATATGACAAACTAGGGCGTGCACTGTTTTGTCTGATGGTATTTTATGACTGACGTTCGCGTGCTGTGTTATCGCAGAAAGCAGCGTATTCATGCGTGCAGTTTCCGTAAGAAAGATACAAGATTCTAGGTTGATTCAATGGCCAGGAAGTAAATTTTATACGTCTTCAATTTTCCTTTTATCTAAGGCGTTACTTGTCAATGATGAAACGATTAGTTTTACCTGTCTATTCAATTCAAGAAATAAAGAGTGAATATTGAATATGTACTTTCGACGCTTAAAAGTTTTTAATGCGATAGGATAGGGAGAGAGAGAAAGAGAGAGAGAGAGAGAGGTGGGGAGTGTACATATAAAGGAGAAACCAAGAGAAAAGATTATTGGCTGAACGCTGATGCCAGTTTGAAAATATTGTTTAGAAAATTGATCTGTTAGTTAACTATTTCATTCAGATATCTTCGACATGGTAATTAAACGAGGACAAAGATATTCTAACAACAGCCCGTATCGCCATTGTTAGCCTCAGAACGGCCACTTTGTCTCTTAGCTATTTATCATCTATTGTGGGATGATTATGGTGATGATCTTTGTAAACCCCATAGGAATACCTTCGCCCTTACAGTTGGCTTGTTGGCTTAAGATGGATTTTATTAGACCTCCATCAGACAATAATGATGTAAAAATAATACCGATGTTGGAGAAAATTGTGTCATGTCACAGCTCCTGCAGACTGTGCAAGCTATTGCAGACTTCATACTGTTTTTGTCAGATCTGACTTGTCACATGTAAGTAATTACCCCCCCCTTTTCCCTCGCTCCCTCTCCCTCCCTCTCCCAGGTATCAGCGGCGACCTGGTCAAGTTTAACGAGCACGGGGACAGCCTTGGCCGCTACGATATCTACCAGTTCCAACGCAAGGGCAAGGACGAATGGGGCTATGTCAAGGTCGGCGAGTGGGTCGACAGGTCAGTGAGGTCACAAGGTTAAATGTCTCGGTAGCTGAGCTAAGAGTGTCCACGTAACAAAATTAAAACGAGGTAACTGTAGTGCTTTAGAGAATTTTAACAGGATTCTAAAAATAACCTGGCAATGCCTGCTCCCATAGAAGTTTAGGTTTTTTTACTGTGACTCAGTTCGTTTTGTCACCCCGGCTCTATGGCCTAGCGGTAAGACACTCGCTCAGAGATCGGGAGGTGCGCGGTTCGATAACCGGCCAAGTCAAACCAAGTACTTTAAAATTGGTATTATCAGCTGATCCGCCTAGTGTCTGGCATTATGGATTTAGTGTTGAGTCTGGTCGCCCGGTGTCAGGATAATGTGACTGGGTGTGGTGTAAGCAAGCGCTTTTTACATCACAGTGTGGCAGCACGCTTTCAATTGTCCTAAGCGCCGTCTATGATATAACCTTGTAGTTGGAAAGATGCCTTCAAATTCAAACAACGTCACCAATGATTTTGTTACTTTAGATGAAAGCAACATACCATCACAATTTCCCAATTCTTTCAATGGGAGTTTGAAAAGCCTCCTACAAGATTACCTGTCTCTTAGCCTTGCTACCTTACTTATTTCTTATAACTTCAAATATCACACAAAAGCCTCAATAATGATTCAACTTTCTGGTTTTTGTGTGGAATACAAAACATGTCGTAATTTTAGGTCTTTTTTTTTTGTCTTTTTTTTTCTAAATGTATGGCACCAGTTTGTTTAGTAGTTGGAGAGATAGGAAGGGACAGAAAGAAAATAAGAGTAAGACAAACTGAAAGAGAGGGGGAGAGAGAGAGGGAGGGAGAAAGACAAAGACAGACATACAGACAGAAAGAAACAGAGAGAGAGGGAGACAGAGACAGACAGATAGACAGACAGACAGACATATACAGAGACAGAGAGGCAGGCGGAGACACAGAACTAAAGATTAAGAGAAAAGCGAGAGATGGTCAAAGACAAATACGTGTAGACAGAAGCCAATATGACGAAGACGGAATTGAGTTCAGCGCGTGCAGCAAAAAATCTGAACACCGAGGATAAAGTAGACAACATTTAATTTAAAGTAAGAAGAAGAACAACGCAATGTTCAAACGCCAACTACTTTAGATCACATTTCATTTTAGTCAAGATGAAAAATAGAACTGGCGACATTAGCAGACATTAGTATTTAAAAAGATGTGTTTTATTGACTAGTTCAATATCCCCGCTCGACTAACAGGGTTTTCCGTTCTGGTAGGATCTATTTCCAGTAGAAGACTAAAGATCATTATCTCCCTAACCGCGTCCCCAGACCTGATAAGCACAGATAAGTACCACCAGTCTGGATTGTTGGTCGATTTGAAGCGGTTTTACTTTCAGTTTTATTGCCTTATTTTTTTTCTACTACTAGAATTTCAATGCATTACTTCGTTTTATGGAATAGGTCTTATTCCAAAGCGGTCTAGATCTATGTGAAACTCGCGTTGTTCAAAAGGTAAATGTCAGGGCTTTGCTTCAGATTTTCTACCTTTCTCTTCTCTTTAGATGTAGTACGAAAACATGTCTGCTTGGCTTTAGCGAATAGATCGTATTACAAAACGAATTAGGTTCTAATCTCTGTTCTTTAAGGTCATTATTCAGTTTTAACACAGAATGGGACAAACTGGTTGGTTATTGTTTTCCTATCTCTTTATTTTTGCATAACGTTCTGCAATCTGTTATGCAGGCCTTGTTTGGCCCTCGTTTTTGGGGGGATAAAATTGCGTCTTTATAACAAATTTCTTGCAAAAAGATGGATAAAGTTTTATTATCACTATTATTATTATTATCATTTATTTATTGCTGAAAAAATCTATAAAAGCCATAGTATTACGTTCTTAAAAAAAAGAAAAATTCATGTATACCAGCAGCATTGAACATGACTTTTTTCTGAGCTTTCACTAAGTTCTCTTTACATATTTGTATATTGCCATTCATCAACTGGACACCAACAACAAAGAAATTAATTTTCCCAAAACATGAAGGCAATCTTTTTGTATTACGACACGTTTTTCGTACTGGCAGACTGCTATCTTTTGACAATCTTAAACTTAAAATTCACAATATGTGTTTAATATTACGATTTTTGCTCAACAAAATTTGATTAAAAAATAATAACAGTTCGTAGTTCTACTTTGGTCGGATGAAGGGGGGATAATAAAAGTCGGTACGATATCATATGTACGTTAGATAGAACTAACAAATTAACTCCCTTGATAAAACTTCACGTTGATTTTAAATAGCGATTACGCATGAGCATATAAAAAAAAGCAAATAATTATTTAAAAAGAAAAAAAAGCTCGAAAAGTTAGAAGAAAAAAGGGAAAAGGTAGAAGAAAAAAGGAAAAGGCAGAGACCGGAGTTTAAAAAAAGAGGCCGCGATGAGGACAATGAAACCGGGTCATCAAAAAATCTACATAATAAAAACCTAAGATTTCTACCATGTCGCTATATATAGGGTTGTTTCATGACGAACCTCTCTTGTGTATAATAATCAAATGGTGGTCCCCTCAGCGATCACTTTTGTGGGTGTAGTTAATTTGTAGGAAATATCAATCTAAGCCTGGAAACTCACCATTGTCCAAGGGAAACTACTCTAAAGCAAAGTTCATGCAACTGTCATATACACTATCGAAACTTGATCGTTTAAAGGTCTTCAACAAATTTTAGGCACCCAAGTAGAACTAGACTCAAATGAAAAAAGTTTGACATATTAGATCAATGACATTTTTTCTAAGTATGCATTTCACATTGTAGAAAAACTGTTCTATATCCTTCATTACACAATTCAATAAATAGTTTTCTTCTATATTTGGGGCTGTTCCATGAACCTTATAAAAGTTCTTTAGGAGTAGTTCTCCTTGAGCAATGGTGAGTTTTTAGGCTTAGATTTAGCTCTAGAGTTTTTTTAAATAAACTACCTTGCCCAAAGAAGAGTTCGTTGGTGATCCCACCTTTTGAATTTTACACACATGAGAGATTAGTGCTGAAACAGTCCCATAACATGCTTTTGTCTTTAAAAAGCGATAAATCAGAACAGTTTTCAGCGACGGGTGGATGGCTTATCCTTATTTGCGCTCTATAGGTCTCTCATTATACTCTACTTACTCTAATGGCTGTACTCTTAGAAAACAGTTTTTAAAAGTAGACTTTTTTCTTATTTTCAACTGTATTTTAATTTTTTTTAACGTACTGTGTCTTTTGGCAAAATATTTAAAACCAAATAGTTACACTTTTTACTATTTGGAGGCTTACAAAAAAATTCATAATTATTATTTAAAACTAGCAATCTCTTGTGTATCCAATATGAACATAGCGACATCCGACTCATGACAACCTATGACGATCAAACTGTTTGAGATCCTTTTTTTCTGCTTCATAAAAACACTAAAGCCGGTTTCACATAACGCGTTTCCCGTACGGAAGAATCTGGACTGTCCGTGGACTGTAGACATAAAGAAAAGTCCCGTCCCCAGAAAATATATCACTTACACTCTTTCCCATGGGAACGAAATTGTGTAAAGGCAAAAAACGGATTGCCGCTCCGGAACCAGTTCGGAGTTTATCCATTACGAGGTACGCGTCATGTGAAACGACCTTTAGACTTGGTTGACCAATGAAAGTTCTATATTGGCAGGCTTGGTTGACCAATGAAAGTTCTCTATTGACAGGCTTTGTTGACCAATGAAAGTTCTCTATTGGCAGGCTTGGTTGACCAATGAAAGTTCTGTACTGGCAGGCTTGGTTGACCAACGAAAGTTCTCTATTGGCAGGCTTGGTTGACCAATGAACATTCTTTATCGGCAGGCTGAATCTCAACATGAGTGCTCTTCGCTGGAAGAACGGCAGCACCCAGAAACCGACCTCCATATGCAGCGAGCCGTGTTCGTTTGGCGAGTCCAAGATCAACACCAGCGAATGCTGCTGGATGTGTGTGCCCTGCAAGGTTGGTCTGTCTGTCTGTTTGTCTATCAGTCTGCTTCCATAGTTTATCTGTTTGGCGAGTCCAAGATCAACACCAGCGAATGCTGCTGGATGTGTGTGCCCTGCAAGGTTAGTCTGTCTGTCAGTCTGCTTCCATAGTTTATAACACCAGCGAATGCCGCTGGATGTGTGTGTCCTGCAAGGTTGGTCTGTCTGTCTGTCTGTCTGTTTGTCCGTCTGTCTGTCTGTCTGTCTATTTGTCTGTCTGTCTGTCTCCATAGTTTATCTGTTTAGTTAAACTGCAGTTAAGAGTTGTCACTAATAAACCGGTTGTTTCTACCATAAGCAGTAGTTGTTTTCAGACTTTAAACTATGGTTGCAGAGTTTTATGCATCCGCAAAACCAAAATCCAATGTTTTATTTNNTCCTAGTTTTTGGATGAGTACTGGTCTTTTAGTCTCAGCTTTTTATGTTCATGCCACATTTCCATGCATGACTCTGACCTATACCTATCACGTGATCATTGCTACTGGTGTGGCATTGGGAATAAAAAAATGCACTAAGAGCTTTTATTTATACTGAAATTACTCCTTGCTACTATGCATCACAAGGGGTGCGCAATCTGTCACGATAATAAGAAAGAAGAAAGGCGGAAAACATTGGGGATTTTTACCAATCATTCTTTGACCCTGCTGAGATTTAGGTCAGCCTCATTGCTTGTCAGACGTCCGCTAAGTCAATCAAATATTTTAATCTGTTTGCGTTTTAAAGGATATTTTCCAATGTCATGTTTTTATCGTTATCTACCAGGAGAACGAGTTTCTGGACGAGGCGGGCATGTGTAAAGCTTGCCCTAGCGACTCCCAGCCTAACGCCACCCTGACCGGGTGTGAGAGACTGCCCATCGTCACCCTGGTCCCTACCAGCCTCTGGTTCGTTCTGCCCGTCACTTTCTCGCTAGCAGGAGGTAAGATATACTTCTGTACTCA
>BMAT01007185.1:604165-614239 GCA_019649035.1 Elysia marginata
ACATTAACAAAGTTATGCAGAATGAAACTATAACAACCTTTCAGAGTGGTTGAAACATGAAAACCATTTGTCTAGTCTAGGGTTTGGAAAAGTCCTGCCTGTGTCGCCTGTCGAATATACACAGAAGTTAGATCTAGTTTCACCCAGTTCAGAGGGAAAAAATCCGGCCTCTGGAGTATAATGTAAGTGTTGTGCGTTGTTTTTTGTTTTCAGTTTTGTCATGTGGGGTGTAATATCAGCAATGAAACAATACAGCATCTAACAGACAGGAAACAACAGGCGACTATTGAGTAAGGGTTATGTTTGGTTGGGAGGAAAGAACAATCACTCGTTAGTAAAGGAACGAAAAAGAAACAGGTTTGGTTCGCGGATGGAGAAAGAACCAGGCTGGAACGAGAATGGTAGGCCTACTAGGATTCTCACAGTAAAAATTAGTCTTTCTGAAATTTGGTTTTGTCGGATGTAGAGAGTTAAAAAAAAAGATACCGATGGCGTATTGAGATAACAAACTTTCATTTGTAACATATTGTGTTTTGCAGAAAGGTAAAAAGATATGAAAAAACAAAAAGACTTGGGAGGAATGCATCAATGAGAGAATTATAGTCACGAGGTTAGGATAGAAAGGAACCACGGGTAACCTACAGGTTAAGGTTTGGGAGAGAGAGATTAGAGATAGAGAGTTAGAGGGAGAGGGAGACTAGAGAGAAAGGGAGAGAGAGACTAGAGAGAGGGGGAGAAAGAGACTAGAGATAGGGAGAGAGATAGAGAGAGAGGGAGAGATAGGCTAAAGAGGAAGGGAGAGAAAAAAATAGAGAGAGAGGGAGAGAGAGAGACTAGAGACAGGGGGAGAAAGGCTAGAGAGAGGGATAGAGAGAGGCTAGAGAGACTAGAGATAGGGAGAGAGAGACTAGAGAGAGGGAGAGAGAGACTAGAGAGAGGGAGAGAGAGAGATTAGAGAGACTAGAGATAGGGAGAGAGAGACTAGAGAGAGGGAGAGAGAGAGATTAGAGAGACTAGAGATAGGGAGAGAGAGACTAGAGAGAGGGAGAGAGAGACTAGAAATAGGAAGAAAGAGAGAGAGAGAGACAGAGAGGGCGATAGAGACATACAGAGAGAACACATAGATGCTCACAGTAGGCGTCCCAAAGTTAGAGTTTCCGCAACTTTGCTAAGAGGATTGAGTCAGTGAAGATGAAACATAAGAAAGAGATATATCGAATGGCCCCAGGGCCTTATTATACTGCAGGACATTATTACTCTTCTACTTCTAGGGAAGATGAACACGCAGATGACAGAAATCATAACGGAATCCATTAATTTAGTTTCTGTTGTTACTATTCGCGGAGACGGCATAGCCAGGTGCGTTCGCAGCAATGATAACTTTGGGATAGTTGGTAACTTTAGTCTCATAAGTTTTACTGATACAAAGATACTTGTACCGAGACAACAATACGATGGTGGACAATGCCAGGTGTGAGCGCGTGTGCCAGGTCGCAGTGAAAATGATCTTAACAAGATGGGAGTCGGCAACACGCGCAGTGCCTGAGGCTTGGGCTTAGGGCAGTGCTTTCTAATCTTCAGATAGATCGAGGGCATACATGTCTATTAATGTATATATATCACTTGATAGACCTCCGTGATAGCCTCGGGTCATGGAGTTGTTTTTTTTTTACCTGCGAAACTCTTTTATTCAATATTACAGTTCAACAAGCGGACTGGAAGGAATTGAAAAACAACAGTACAATGATGGAATTTTCAAGCCATGTTATAGATAGGAGATTGGTTGGTTTTTTAATTTGAACGTCTCTTTTCAACTGCAAGGTTATATCAGAGACGGCGCTTGGGACAATTGAAAGCGTGCTGCCACACTGTGATGTAAGGAACGCTTGCACACACCACACCCAGTCACATTGTCCTGACACCGGGCCGACTAAATCCATAATACCAGCCACTATCCGGATCAGCTGCTAATACCAATTTTAAAGTCCTTGGTTTGACTCGGCCGGGGATCGAACCATTCATCTCCCGATCTCTGAGCGAGTGTCTTACCGCTAGGCCACATAGCCGTGAAATATTAGTCGAGAGTACCGATAGGACATTACTTTAGTTTTAAGCAGCAGCATTTTTGCAGGCTGTATGTACACTGTCATACTTACTGCGCTGAACGATAAAGGCACAAAAAAACCAAACTGGTGCGATGATCACCTCTCTTTCCCGACTCCACCCGATAAAAAGAAGATAGAAAAGAGATCGATAGAGGATTCGTACAAAAGATTTTATAAGATTTCAGTCTTTTTTTTTTAAGCTTCAATTAATTCTGCCCTAAACATGAACTTTGTGTAAAAATAAATAAAATAATAATGGTATGCAAAACTTTGTATTGAGAGAGAAACATCTAAGATGAATTACAGGACTTTTGTTGTCCTAATTTTGAACACCTCCAGGTATTGGCCATGTCTTGGGGCCAGTAATAATTACTGTTGACTGATTGAAAATAAACTTGACCTCTTTCACCTATTTAATCTCCAGGGTGGCAAAGATTTACAACAAAGGCCCGTAACTCTCCCACAGTCGACGGCACACCTGGGTTGTCCAGAGTGATGTACACTCCGTATTGTCTCCCCCTTTTTACCGTTTTAGTTCAGTTTGTATAGGATAAGGTGGAGACACTGGGCCACGCCGGTGAGAAGGCTGACAGGAAAGTTAATCACTAGACTAATTAGGCTGTGGTTATCAAGTGTTTATCTCCGCTTAATGGATGCTCCCTCTTCTTTAGGTCTGTTTTTTTTTATACTTTTTCCGTGTGATACGGTTGTACTAAAAATACAATCAGAGAGCGTTGGAGCCATTTGGGGAAAGGGAAGATGGGGGGGGGGGGTCTTCATCAAGCAATAATCGTATCTACCGACTGAAAAAAAAGGTTTTCGTCTATCTGAGAGACGGCTAAATGAATGATGTTTATAAATATGCAAGTTTTCTCAGAAAACAGTGTTGTTTCGCAAGAGTGTAAAGGCGTACTATGCCATGGTCATAATAGACGAAGGGAGAGGGGGAGTTGCTATTGTTATCCACATCTGTTTAGAATATCGGGGGTAAAGGGGGTATCAGGTTATTTATAGTATTGTAGCTGCTATCATTATCGTGCTCATCATCATCGGGGCCAGAAATCAAGATAAATTACTAACATGTATACTACAACAGTGAACAATTGAAATCAAATAAGCTAACGTCAAATTTATGAGGATTGCAATACACGAGTTCAAGAAGAGAGATAGCAAGGCAGGATTCTAAAGAATTTATCAATTGCCATCCACCACTTCTCGTGGTTCTTTGTCTTGCGTACTTGTGAGTTTCATATACATTTTATTCATTTTTCCTTCATTCCATCTTTCAGGAAGCTGTAACAATAGGTCGTGATTCTGTCGGTTGTGATGATGGACAAAGTATTTTAAAGCACGGAAAAGAAATTAAGTATGTGATCCAAAAACTCTCACCTTGTATCCTTCTCAGATTACACTGCGTAGAAGTGTTGAAATTTTTACCCAAAAAGACATTATGGCTTAAAAGAAATGAAGGGAAAACAAAACTAAAAATTTGTCGGTTGTGATTGTCGACAAAAATTTTGTCCTGCATCACGACCGACAGAATTTGGATCTCACCATTTGTACACTTCTTGGTCAATTCTTTTAAAATTTATGACAAAGCATTTTGATGCAATTTAAGAAAGTCACATCATATTATTATGATAGTATTGTTACTTTCTATGTTATTTCTAAAAATACTCTGTGCCCCATCACAAACGAGAGATTTACGACGTTTTGTCACAGACCCAACAGTTGTTAGTGAAATAAAAACATTGTTTCATTTGCTTTCTTATCCTTGTCTTGTTTTTAAGTCACTCTCTCTCTATTATTTTTTCTCTCTCTATCAATCTCTCTCTCTCTCTCTCTGTCTGTCTCTCTATCTCTCTATATCTCGCGTCTTTACCGGTAGGACCTGGACTGAGGGCAAATCTATCAATCCCTAGTCCAAGGTCTGCAACTGGCCATCTTCCAGTGTCGCGGCCAGGCCTAGTGTGGAACAATCTCGTTATCTTCTAGCTTTCTCTCCCACACACACACAATCACGCTCAGTCAGACAGAAAACAACAGCCCTTATGATGTAGAAGTCGTCAGGATGTCGTTGCCAGAATGTCAGGAGGACTGCCGTCCATGCCGCTAGCCAGACTATCATTTCTTCCATAACCAGGAGTAGGTGTGTACAGATAATTACGTCGCTCTGTCTCTCTGTCTCTCTATCTCTCTGTTTCTCTCTATCTCTATCTATCTATCTATCATGGCGGAGGAACGGAATAGAAACATTTGCTTGATGACGCGCCTACCAACCGGACGGCTAGAAACACGGTGTCGCATAAAAAGGTAGGACTAGGCTACAATGTATTATCTAACTATTTATCTATCTATCTATCTATCTATCTATCTATCTATCTATCTACCTATCTATCTAGATTCCAGGTTTTTTATGTCAGGAAATAGAATTACATTGCTCAACTTGTATAAGGAGCTGTTGTATACCTTGTAGCCTAGTCCTACCTTATTTTTATGCAAAAAGTTAGGTCGGACTAGGCTCCAATATCTATCTATCTATCTAGCTATCTATCTATATCCCTGTCTATCTGAATCTCTTTCTGTCTGTCTCCTTCTCCCTCACTGAATCTCTTCTATCTGTGTCAGTCTGTCTGTCTGTCTCTCTCCCTCTCTTTCGCTCTCTTCATTATCCTTGTCTTCGCTTATTTCACCTGGGAAAACCTAAGAAGAACGCCACCAACTGTAAACCACGGTAGTACCAGCAGTACAATGTATTACTATTATCTCTGGTTCGCGTTATGTATAGTCAATTCTCACGTAAGAAAACCTGGACTGACAGCGCGCCTTGTTTGTTAGCTCATTCAGAGTAGCTGGCTGTAGAGAATTGACTGCGGTTAGATAATAAGAAGATTAAGAGAGAGACACAGAGAGAGAGAGAGAGATAGATAGAGAGAGAGAGAGTGAAAATGAGAGTCAGAGAGAGGAAGGCAGAGAGAAAACTGATGGAGATACATAAACATGAAGAAACAGAAAATTGATCAACTCACTTGCAAATATAAATAATTAAATATGTTTAGAGTCCTCAACCGCCGAAAGTAGTCTCATGACTTAACATATTTACCCCAAGCAGGCCTATAAACACCAGAGCCAATTCAAATCATATTTCAGAGCATTAATACAGTACGGGAGCCTGTAAGGAGCTCAAATTCTAACATTCCACAAATTTCAAATATAGGCAGACAGACAGGCTTTGATCAGAACACACAAAAAAAAAAACAGAGACACAAAACGAACAGAGACTACCCAAAAGTAAACAGACAGACAGACAGGCAGAAAGACAGAGACGAACTGCTGGTTTCTTTTAACATTCCAACGCAAGGTACCAGGGAATCTACCTTCTCACAATGAAGAAGAAGAAGAAACAAACAATGAATTTTTTACTGGAGAAATGTGAGAAGGAAAAGACAATAACAATGTCATTTTAAGAGACTGTGGGAAGATGTGGTTCTATTTACGCAAGTAATTACTATTGGCTTCAAGAACAGTATAGTAGGTGAGACAAGCACAACACGGCTTTTTTTTTCCATTTCTTTTTCTTGTTACTATTTTGCTACCGATTTCCAATTTCCCATCTAACGCTGTGCGTAAACTCACGCTCTCATTCTTTCCCATTCTCTGTCTGTCTGTCTGTCTGTCTCTCTCTCTCTCTCTCTCTCTCTCTCTCTCTCTCTTTCTCTATCTCCCTCTCTCTCATCGCTTGTGTGTCTGTCTCTATCTTTTTCTATCTACCCTTACCTCTTTCTTTCCCTCTCAATGGCTCCCGGTTTATCAATATCTAAACAACAAGGGGACTTCAAATCTTACTTTCCTGTGGGATTTTTTTTCTTTTTGCTTTCTTATTGTAATTTTTCTTCACTCTTCTATCTTTCTCTGCGATCTTCACACGGTACGCACGTATCTCATCTTTATGCCTAAATTTATAACTTTCTCCCCAGCGCCTGCCAGTGTCACTGTCAGAGAGTGACGTCTTGCTCATTCGTGTTTAGTAATCAAATTGAAACTTAACCATTATTTAATATTACATTTTTGCCCAACGTTTTCAGACATGATGCATTTTGCTAAACAGCAATTTTTACATCAGCCACAAAATAAGATTTAATTTTGTAACGGAAAGCGAATAAAAAGCAAAACTACAAGTTTTAGAATTTCTCTGTTACTTTTTTTATTCTCGGGCAGTGGAGGGTTGAAGCGTATTCCGCTTGTAGGATGTTCACACCGGATTCCTAGTCCAAATTAATAAAAATGCATTTGTACCCTATTACTATAATATGGCTGACAAAAAAAAAACAAGAATTAAAAAGACCTCTGGTATAAATATAAAGATCGAAGAAAAAATAAACATAAAACTAGAAGCTGGAAAAAACAGTTTTCTAAAATGAATGCGTCAACATATGCTTTGATATATTTTAAATCAACCTTGCCCATTTTTATGTAAATGACATATTTGTGTACAGCAGGTTTATAAACAATGAAGTAAATTGTTACAAAAATTGCAGCCTCATTGCCAACGGTTGTTTCGCAATTATTGCCCTTTGTGCATTGAGGTTCACTACATCCATCGGGTTATCCCAGAAAAATATTTATCTAGATCCAGATCTAGCACACACAAAGACATTTCTATGAGTGCCGTTATTTTTCTTAAATTCTAATCTAAACGTCCCAAAAACACAAAGACATTACTTCTGTGCGCTTTCAGAATTTCCCCGTGTTGGCATCTAGATCTAGATCTATTTTTCTCTTAGTCTTAGCCCCCTCCACCCAGACCTTTCACCTGGCTAGAATTATATACCCCACCACAATGAGACACACGTGTGCCTTACTTTATACAATTAGTGTTGTTTGTTCTGCAAGTCTTTCACCCTCTTGCCATCCTCGATATGAACAAAAGAGGGCAACACCCGACTTAGAGCTGACTAAAAGTATGATAGAAATCTAGGTCTAGATCTGTGCTGTCACATTAGGCCGATGGAGATTTACGTCGGGGAATTCCCCTACAGTTTACGCTTTATATTATAGGTTTATAGATAGACAACAAACTCGACATTCATTTTGTATTCTACCAAGGAAATAAAGCGTCCAGGTGTTAAAAGTATGTATTCATAATTATGTATGTGTGTGAACTGCCTTGTGACAAATATTGTCTGCGCAACTCTTTACATTTTTAGCCATCCTATGATTGGTGTATCCTTATAATTTTTTTGGTTAACTTCCCTCTTTCAAAATACTAGATGTATCTGTAGTATAAATTTGAGCATTAATAATTTAATAAAAGAAAACAAAGGTATTAATAAATATGTTCAACTCATCATCTTCTATTCTAGGAAAGGCTGCCTAAAAATCAGTGGGCTTAAGTAATGTCTACATCTATAATAAATAAATAAATAAATAAAGAAATACATCTACTCAAATAAACAAAATTTTTCCAGACTTTCCTGCAGACCCATCAAAATTTCTAAATTAATTTATTATATTTGAGGTTTTTGTCCTTTATTTCCCTTCAGAAACTATGGCGAAAATCAACACGAAGGAGACAGTGCTGACAGCACGTAGTTTTCAACAGTCACGTTTTGGAGTTGCTGGCCCTGGTTTCATAGATGGCACTCTCTAGATTACTCATAGCTGCTCTTGAGTTAAATAAAAGGGTTGTTATTTTTTGTCGTGGAGAGATAGGATTAAATTTGCCTTAACTTCCTTCTGAATATGTATAAAACAATGTTGACCTATCGAATATCTGGTGTACATGGAAGCATGTCTTGAATATGTAGAAGAGAGGCAGACAGGCCGAAGAGAGGAGTGGGAGAGAGGAAGAGAGAGAGAAATTGGGAACGGGAGAGAGAGAGGGGGGGGTCGAAGAAGGTTGATAAGAGATGCAACAAAAAGAAACGGTAACAGATTGGTTCTTGCCAACAAAATATTCAGAGAAGATCGATTGCTGATAACAAAATGGCTTCCTGGTTTATAAACCTTAAAACCTTTAGAACTCCCGTGAAATTTCAATCATTTGTTTCTATATTTGCATCTTAATAGGCCATCGACTTTTTTCTAAGCAAATATCAGATTCTAGGTGGAAAACTTTTTAGAAATATGTTACGGAGAGATAACGATATTCCGCCAACACAGAACCACCAAGAGCATAGTGTCCCTTTAATGTAGCAAAAAATCACAAGGGAAGATCAAGAACATCTAGCTCTGAACGTTTATGAAATCAGACTTATTTCATTCAATTGATTGAGAGGCGGGAGAAAATCTCAGTCCTCGTGTAAGACTGATTTGTTTGTTTGTTTGATTTCTAATGTCCCAGTCAACTTCGAGGTTATTTAAAAAAGACGGCGCTCAGGAAAATTGGAAGCGTGCTGCCACACTTTGATGTAAGGAGAGCTTGCGTACACCACACCCAGTCAAATTATCCTGACACCGGACCGACCAGACTTAGCACTAAATCCATAATTCCAGACACAAAGCGGATCAGCTGCTAATACTAATTTCAAAGTCCTTGGTTTGACTCGGTCGGGGATCGAACCACGCACTTCCCGATCTCTGAGCGAGTGTCTTACCGGCTCTGTGGCCTAGCGGTAAGGACACTCGCTTAGAGATCGGCTGGTACGGGTTCGATCCTCGACCGAGTCAAACCAAAGACTTTAAAATTGGTATTAGTAGCTGATCCGCCTGGAGTCTGGCATTATGGGTTTAGTGTTAAGTCTGGTCGGCCCGGTGTCAGGATAATGTGACTGGGTGTGGTGTATGCGGCGCTCCGTATATCACAGTGTGGCAACACCTTTCAATTGTCCCAAGCGCCGTCTCTGATATAACCTTGTAGTTGGAAAGAGACGTTAAAATTCAAACAACCAACCAACCAACCGCTAGGCCACAGAGCCGGTCGTACAAGATTGAAGCCATGGGAGTAAGAGCTGACAGCAAATAAAACAAAGAGCTGCCGAACCGTCGCAGACTGAGAACTAGGATGTGCCACCACACAAAAGTTAACGAGGCAAAGAATCGTCACCTCTTGCTTGAAAGAAGTTCTAATTCATTTATGTACGGAGTGAGGTAAATTATTATTCTATTGTAACTTTTTCTGTTACTTAGTGATATACGATATGTACTCGATCACCGTTTGATAAGTTGTGATGACATAATAATAGTTTACGAGCTGTTTTTTTTTCCCTTCTGCTCCAAAAACGCTGTTGAATATCATGGAGTCAAAAGCAAAAATGGAAGCAGAGATGCATGACTCGTTATGCAGAACTCTTCACTTTATATTCTGCTTGTAAATACTCCGACGCTTCATTAACAATTCGATTTTTTTCGCACAAAGAAACTGGGGATGAGTAGAATGTTAAAGTGGGTCACATTAATTATCGTCCCGTGTTCGCCATCAAACATATTGATTACATAGGCTTGGGCAGGTGAGGAGGGGGGTTGGGTTTCCTTTTCTTCTCCTTCCTTTTTAAAAAAGAAAGAAAATTGCTAGTAAACCAAGTTTATCTCGGTTCTTCTCTCTCTCTCTCTCTCTCTCTCTCTCTTTCTCTCTCTCTCTTTCTCTTTCTCTCTCTCTTTTCTATCTATCTGTCTTTTCCTTCTTCCTTTTTCTTTTTCTCCATCTCTATCTTTCTATCTCTCTGTCTTTTCCTTCTTCCTTTCTTCCCCCTCCTCTCTCTATTTTCTTCACTTAAATAAATCATTTATCTCTCCCTTTCACTCTCTTCTCTATTCCTCCTCATTTTTCATCTTTTATTTTCTCTCGCTTTCTTTCAATCCTTTTCACAAACTTTGTACACCCTTACCATCAACATCTATTTATACACTTCGCCAAAATCCCTCAGTCATTGTGTATTGGGAGCTCACCGATAACAACTAAAACCTCTTCATACTTAACACAAAAACCCAAACCTCACCTCCCTCTAAACTTAATACAACAACACAAAAC
>BMAT01007185.1:637239-650129 GCA_019649035.1 Elysia marginata
TAGTTCATTGACTGTTGTTCTTATTAATTGTTGCTATTTTCATTATTCCTGTTACTATTATTATTAAGTGTATTATTCTTATTGGTATTTTTACTATCATTATCATTAATGTTGCTATTGTTGTTGATGTTTGTAGTTATTTTCATCATCATATTATTTTTCTTAATATAGATATCATCAAGAATACAATTATCATTACTTTTTTTCTTCTTCTTCTTATTGTTTCTGTTCCATATGTTCAAATAACACTCACAATCATTAACTTCACGACCACCACTATAATTTTCCAGGACAGAGTGCGACCTGTATACAACCCGGTTCCGGTCTATCGACCACCAACTCCACAAAAGAACGGCTCCATCTTCTGGCAGCCCTGTCGCTCGGTCTGGACAGAGTCCCTGGTATTGGCGATGGGCTTTCCCTGGAGTGTCCCAGTGTTTGTTGTGCTGATGGCGGATGTTGTGAACACAACCAGGAGTAAGGGCACGCTTGCTATGTCAATTTATACAATTGAAGACCCCGCGTGAAAAAAACGGCAGTAGTCACACAATGACCCTGATACACAAAATATACTCTTCCCCCCATGTTACATTATACATCTAGATATTGTGATACAATACCGAAACATGTGTAAAGAAATAAAATTTTTGGATAAATCAAATTTGATAAAGTATTGAGCTATATTGGGTGATTTATTAACACTTAAAAAAGAAATTTCAAATAATTTTTATGTGACTACAGTCGTTTTTTTCCTTGAAGTCTTCAATTGTTTCAATCGATAATTTGATGGCCCAATACATGGTTGCTTAACTCGACCGTAAAATCTCATATGTCTTTTTAAACAGGAGCTAGCTAAAATGTTTGGATTACAACTGAGCAGAATATAACCGTACAACAAAGTTTTTACTGATATTAACGAAGATTGCAAAGAGTTTGATATAATATTTTATTATATAATATATATATGATGCAAGTATTTCGTTGCTCACTCAAATCAAAACTTTGTTTTTGGAGATAGAAAAAACTAGTTGTGCGTAGCCAAAGCTTTGTCTAGTGTTTTTCTTTGGGTTATCTTGTTTTTTTTAAAAACGGGACTGTTTGGACTTAGAAGCCATAAAAAATAGAAGGTAAATTTTCGTTAATAATACCTCCTGACTAACAAAAAAAGTGGCAATCCTATTCAACAATTTTTCTTAAATTCAAGAATACTGTAATGGTTAAAAATATTATGTTTTATATACTGTCTTTACATGGAATCAAAGAACATGTTGTTTTTGTAGAAAAATATCAGCTTTCTAGTTCGTGGTGTTGCTGTGTGGTAGTTTCTCCATTTTCCTCATCTCACCATCATCATCATCATCACCATCATCATCCACATCATCATCATCATCTTCATCGTCATCATCATCATCTTCATCATCTTCATCATTATCATCTTCATCATCATCATCATCATCATCATCATCATCATCATCATCATCATCATCATCCATGCCTAAGTTGTTGTTGTTGTTTTTATTATTGCTGCAGGTATGACCGTCTAACGAGTCCAGCCTTCGTGTTCCTGATGCTGCTGTGTGGAGGATTCTCCATCTTGCTCATCATCAAGCTGGTCTGGAGTTCTCACACCTGTAGATCTCTGCTCCTCTACAGGTCTTGCACGCCAAGCAGCTCCGACAGTAACAACAGTCCGGCCAGCCAAGGTAAAGAGAGACAGAGAGGCAGAGGGAGAGACAGAGAGAAAGACATAGAGAGAAAGACAGAGAGAGACATAGAGACAGAAAGAGAGACATAGAGAGAGAGAGAGAGACAGAGACACATAGAGACAGAGAGGGATAGAGATGGAAAGCGATCGAGCGAGAGAGTGAGAGACAGAGAGAGAGAGAGGCATAGAGATAGAGACAGGGAGAGAGAGCGACAGAGAGAGAGAACGAGCGAGAGAGTGAGAGACATAGACAGAGAGAGACAGAGACAGAGAGAGAGCGATAAAGAGAGCGAGAGAGAGACCGGCCGAGAGAGAGACAGACAGAGACAGACAGCAGTTTTAACATAACACCTAACCCACTAAAAGGCTTTGAAAACTTTACGTGAGTTCTCCGACATGTCATTACCAACCAAATCACCTTCTGAACTCAAAGAGGAGCAGCAATCAATAAAGCGCATCACTCTAGCATACTGACAAGATCTTTCGCTGTATATAGTCGGGTATTCTCTTAAGCTATGAGTGAACGAAGAAATGTTTTGTATACGGTGAATGAGGAGTTTTTCCATTATTTGTTCAACGAAAGGTTAAAGTCATAAAGTATTGGTAAAACTTATTAGCGCTGATCGCAAAAATCTTTTTCCATCGTCAGTGTACAAACAGTTATTCAAAATGTCTCATGATAAACCGAATTTGGGCCACGCTTGTTAGAGATGTTTTAAATAAATGTGGATTAGGGTATGCCTGGATTAACCAGTGTGTTGGTAATGAATCGCAGTTTCTATCAATTTTTAAAGAACGAATTAGAGATATTTATTTGCAGGGCTGGTGGGCTGAGGTTGAAGGTAGCAGTAGTTACAGATTGTATAAGCATGTTAAGTCCTCTTTTTGTTATGAAATGAATTTGACTGTATGTGTAAAAGCGCATAGAATTTCCTTAAGTAGAATTCGTCTTAGTTCACATGCATTTAATGTTGAGAGGGGTAGGTGGGGGGCAAAAAGAGTACCTGTAAATGAAAGATTATGTAGCGTCTGTGGAATCTTTGAAGATGAATACCATTGTTTGAATGCAGTAAATTCAAAGAATGTAGACTAGGATGCTTGTCAGCGAAGCTTGCAGAGAAACCAAGTATGTTAGAATCTATCAACTTTTTAAATACTGAGAATGAACGAGAACTTAAAATGCTATCTGCTTTATGTACGCGAGTGTTGAGAGATTATACGAAGAGTGTCACGTGAATGAGAGTTTTCCGGCTGCGTAGCGCGAGCGTGTATGTATCTAATTGGTGATTGTACTTGTTGTACTTGAAAACTGTACCTGAAGATCGAATGTTATTCAACATGTATATTGATGAATTGGCCTCTGGCCTAATAAAACTATTGAATTGAATTTAATTGTAAACAGCCTTTTTCAATGACTATACGCCGACCTGCCGAACGTAGGGTTCGAATCCCGGACATCTCGGTCCAAAAACCGAGCGTCTACCACAGACAAAGACGCCACACTCTTACTTCAATGTTTTCCGGGAAAGTTTGTCCTTAGCCATACAATGAATGCAGACACGTACCAGAGACGGTAAAACTACGTCGTTACTGTCATCTCTGCATGATTCTGCTTTTAGCCTGGTTGATATTTGTATCGTTGACGTCAACGGTTTTTTTTTTCAAATGTGCCTAAACAATGTTGATTGTATTGTCGTTGTCGTTGTTGTTTTTATTTTTTATGTGTGTGTCAAAGTTCCAATATACATGCACACGCACCGTGTCTCACTACGCAAACGTGAAAATCGAATAGTAGGTCGATAAACTCCAAAAATAATGAATCCAGTTACTAAAAATAGACCCACAGACCTTCCCGTCGTGCTCACGCTTTGCTGCTTAAAGTCCGTTTTATACACTAAGCGCCTCGGGGAATGTTTTTCATTCTAAGGGGCTATTGGCAATGTGGTTAGCGCGTCGGACTTGAGATCTGGAGGTCGCGGGTTCTATTCCCGACCATGTCATGTTGAAATTGCCTTGGGAAAGCGATTTACCCTAACTTTCCTCAGTCCACCCACCTGTAAAATGGGTACCTGTAAAATGGCTACCTGGCTAGAGGCAGTGTTTGAAATTTGTGGAATGTTAGTATTTAAGCGTGTAACAGGCTGCCGTAGTGTAATGTTCTGAAATATGAGTTTACTTTGTTCTGGTGTGTGTAGGCCTGCTGGGGTAAATATGTAGAGTCATGAGACTGCCTTCGGCGGTGAAGGACTCTAAATATATTTATACATTTATTTATTTGTTTTTACAATTTTCTGCTGCACGGAAGGTGGTATTTACTGGTTACAGAGGTCACGATTTCTCTTGTTGGGGGTGGGCTTTATCAACTTTCTTTCCTTCTTCCAGCCCCACGACCCAGTGTGACAAGCGCAGAACCCCCGGATTATCTCTCCTGCACTCACGGAGGACCGCAAGGAGACGCCACAACTCTGGAGCTAGGACCCCATGACCCTTCACAGCAGCGCGTCAGCAACAATCATGGCGGCCAAGCTACATCCGGGTCATTGCCTGCCTATGACGAAATCTTCAAGGACGGAGAGGTCAAGCCAAACGAAGTGGCTGTCGTCAGTGAATCAGGGGAAGTAACTTTCAAGAGTTACGCCGAAGCTTTTGCTGACTCCAAACTAAGAGAAGGAGAGACGGGTGATTGTGATGGAAAAAGCCGCAAGAGATCAGACTCCGTTTAACTGTGATCTTATTTATTTTGAAACGTCTCGAAACACTCCAGATTTAGTTTGCTTTGTAGATAATTGGTTGACGTATTTCTAATCTATTTTACAACACAAACAACTTCACGTTTTTGCGTTCGTTGATTAGTGATTCGTAAATGTTTAAGGGCCTATATGACTATGGGTCTGTTTCAGTACTAGTCTCTCATGTGTGGAAAATTCAAGCGAACTCTTTTTTGGGCAAAGTAGATCATTCGAATAACTCTAGTGCTGAATCTAAGCCTAAAAACTCGCCATTGCTCAAGGGGAACTCCTCGTAGAAGACTTTTATAAGGTTCATGGAACAGTTCCATACAGGTTTGATACTCTGTTAGTAGCTGTGTCCTGTACGGATTTTAAAAGTACATATGTGAAGGAGGTTGATGTGCTTACTTGTATAATTTGCCATTTTGCCATTTTAAATTAAGTTCGCACGAAGTGTGCTGTAGATTTTTTAGAAGAATTTAAAAGGCCGCATGTGGTGTGTATCTATTTTCAAAACGTGGCGGCAATGTAACAAACATTCCCTTTGGCAATCTTTAAAATGTTTACAGTTGCTAGGTCTAGGACCTATGTGAATAAAAAAAAGACTGTGAACTTCCTGGTTAGAGCTTCACCGCTGTATATACAGGAGTTCGCATCTTTGTTGTTGTTGTTTGTTTGTCAGTGAATAAACAACAGTGTTGTTCTTCAGACTTCACCTACCAAACCTATAGCCCCCGTCGCGTCTCAGTTATCCGACGTGGCCACTCTGGCACCTTCTTGTGTAATTCTTGTTGTGCTGTTCAGTCCACTTTATTACCTCATCTATTGTGTGTACTTCATAACCCATTTCAATCCCTAGCTCTAAGGATACGCGAGGGAGGCATTTCCCTTATATTAAGTCTATGTCCGAAACACACCAGCGACAGGTTCAAAATGTTGCACATCAGTTTAAGTTAATTTTATAAGTGTTATTTTATCTCATACAAACGTTTATCACCTAAAAACGGTGACTTTGTAAGCTTTTAATATTCCAAAACAGCCTAAAATGAGACAGGAAAAAACCCCATGAGTGAGAACAAAACAACTTTATTATGTAAGAAATTCAGACAAAGTGACGAGTGTATAAACAGCTTTGGTAGACTCAAAATGGCAAACAACATAAACAACAACACACATACAATGCTTCCCATGCGCTCATAAGTTATATTGGTTAATTATGTCAGTTTTAAAACAACACCATAAATTATAGATGATTCGTGGAAAAGTCAAAAAATGAAAGAAAAAATAGTTCTTAAAGCTCGGTGATTTTTAACTACATCCTGGGGGTTACGGCATCCAAGATTTGATTGGTTGAAGCGTGTCTCACTGAGAGTTCATGAGTTTCATTTCTTTGGCGAATCCCTGGGAGGAAAAAGAAGAAAAAATATGGATTATAGTCATCCACCGCCGAAGGCGCCAGGTACCCATTTTACAGGTGGGTGGACTGAGGAAAGTGTGGATAAATTTCTTTCCTATGGCAGTTACAACATGCGTCGTGGTTGGGAACAAGAACAAGAAAATTGCGTTCATGAGTTGACGAGAATGAGATTTGTCATCATGAGTAGAAGAACTTCACTAGACAGTGCCAATCGTAGAGAGATTTAATACTTCGTGCTAGCTCATTCCGATTTATGTGGTGACACCGATCTCTTTGGAAACTACTTAAAAGACGAAAAATCTAATTGAGGAAAAAATTTATATCAAATTTTACACAAATCGAAAAAAAAATTGTAAGAAGAAGAAAAACAAACATAAGCATAACAGTTTCATCCGCTTCGTTTGTTGAATTTTGTATAACTTAGGTTAGATCCAGATCTAAAATCTAGGTTAATCGGTCAACAAAGTTGATTTTTATCTGGAAATCAATTTAGAAATAGAATATATCAACAAATTTGACTTTTATCTGAAATTCAATTTGGCAAATACAACATAATATATTCTATTTCTAAATAGATTTCCAGATAAAAGTCAAATTTGTCGACTATTAACCTAGATTTTAGATCTAGATTTAACCTAGGTAGATCTTGATCTACAGCCTGCATTTACACTGCCAGTGAAAATCAAAGTGCAGTATCTGCAGTTTCAACAATTTTATGGGAGATTCTCCACTTTGATTGTCATGGGCAGATTAGGCCTTGATTACTGTGGTTGTATAAAAGCGCGCGAAGGTAAAACTTTGAGGATTCTCTGTCTACTTACCCTGTCTATCAAATCCTTGAAACCATCGATGTACTTCAGGGGTAAGTCTGGCAAAAAAAAGAAAATTAAGTAAAGAAATGGATGCTCACAGAGCCAGTAATTTGGACAAAAAAAAAACTGTTGAATCTCTACTCTTCTCACGTTATGTGACGTTCTGTCTTTTGGCTTATTTTTTTTTTAAGATATCACTGTGATCTTCCTTTTTACTTCAAAACTATTGAACACAGGGTTTAAAAAATAAGAACCAAACTTTGGGTTAATAAGTCGAAGAAGTACCATTTTGTCTTACTGGATATTTTTCGTGCAAAAGTTGTGAAGAACTGCGGAAATACTGAACAACACAATAGAAACCATTAAGGTCCGAAATTTATCCCTTGTATAATTACATTCGGTATACAGCCTGTAGGATGGAGTTAGGCATATTCTGTCAAATGTTGGACGGACAAAAAAGACTATATTTGTATTTCCATTAACCCTATATGAAAAAGTACCAAAAACTAAGCTAAGTTTCATGGAGATAGAGCAATTTGGAATTTTGTACTAAACTGTCTAGGCATAGACTAAAATTCTGCTGTAGAATCTTAATATTAATGTATGTCCTAAGATAACCTTGCAGTATAAACTCATGGTTTAGGGTCAGAGGAGAAGGTGGGAGAGGAAGAGACAGACAGACATGTACAAACAGAGAGGTAAAGACAGAGCCAGAGAAAAAAAGAAAGAGAGTAGAGATTTGGACCATTAAAAACAGGAGGATAAAAACTGTTATAGAAAGAGGTTAAAAAGAGAGAGAAGGCGTTGAACGGAAACTATAAGACAGGATATCAGACGTCCTAACTTTCTTAAATTAATTGTGTATAGCGCGAAGAGCTCAAGAAACTACTTAGTGAGTTTAAATGCTAATAAAAACCCTTTTATCAAAGTAACAATGAAAGATTCCGATGTAGATTTTCTATTTCAACCCCTGAATTCGCGGGCACTTAATAGTTTTCCAATAAGATAAAACCGGTTCTGTGGCCTAGCGGTAAGACACTCGCTCAGAGATCGGGAGGTACGTGGTTAGATCCCCGATCGAGTCAAACCAAGGACTTAAACATTGGTATTAGCAGCTGATCCGCCTAGTGTCTGGCATAATGGATTTAGTGGTAAGCCTGGTCGGCCCGGTGTCAGGATAATGTGACTGGGTGTGGTATGTGCAAGAGCTCCTTACGTCACAGTGTGGCAGCACGCTTTCAATTGTCCCCAGCGCCGTCTCTGATTTAACCTCGAAGTTGACTGGGACGTTAAAAATTCAAACAATCAACCAACAACCAATAAGATAAAGTTCGCTGGCTTCGAAGGTCCTGGCAATCGGCCCTAATAACTCTTACAAGTACATGGATAATTCTATATAAAACACTTGTCCTATCAATTGTCGAGTACTTCACATTTCCCCATTATGGGGACCGAAATCACTGAATTGATCAATGTAGTGACATTTCAGGAAAAGGCTTAGGATTAAAATTACTGTTGTGTCACTGAGCTTGGTTTAAACACAGGGTTATAAGTAAAGTATCTCACTAGGTGAAGCTGGGATTTGTACTAAATAATCTTGCGCTTTATACGCCTGGTGTTTTGTATTTTGTTTGCTTTAAATATTTACTTGCATTATAACACAAGGTGGTGAAACTTGTGTAGCTTATAACTGTTCAAAGCGGTCGTCTTCTGGCCGATCTCTCTCTCTCTCCCTCCCTCTATCTCTCCATCTCTCTCTCTTTATCTCTCTCTATCTCTATCTCTCTCTATCACTCTATCTCTCTCTATCTCTCTCTTTCTCTCTGTCTCTCTCCCTCCCTCTGTCCCCTCTCTCTCTGCCTCTCTCTCTCTGTCTCTCAGTCTGTCTTTTTCTCTCTCTGCTTTTCGCTCTATGTCTCTCTCACACTCTGTCTCTCTATCTCTCTCTAACTCACCATAGAGGAAAGTGATGAAGTGTTTGTAGCCAATCTCATTCAAGATGGCGGTCATCTTGCCGACCTCACTTCCGGTGAGAACCTCCAGGATCAGTAGCTGGTCCTCGTAGTCTAGTTTCTTGTAGAAGTCTGAGCCGGACAGAGTGTCGAAGTCTGTGAGGATCTCGTCAATCTCGGTCAGCTCTGGCGACACACGAGGGGGGCGGAGGGGGGCACAAGGAGAGACAGAGAGAGAGGGGGCACAAGGAGAGACACACAGAGAGAGGGGGCACAAGGAGAGACACAGAGAGAGGGGGCACAAAGAGAGACACAGAGAGAGGGGGCACAAGGAGAGACACATGGGGAGAGGGGGCACAAGGAGAGACACAGAGAGAGAGGCGCAGTGGAAATTAATATAGATCTAGGAAACCTGTAGACGAGACGTAACATTGACAGAGGCACGTACACAGGTTACAAACGTATGAATAAGCAAGTCAAATTTTTTCAAGTAAAGTATATGTTTTAGCTCTAAAAGTAGTGAAGAAACAAGTGAGTTGTCAACTTTACGCCTTTGTCAATTTACAAACGTACGAAGGCTGTTAAGATAAGATAAGATACATTTTATTGATCCATCTTTGGAAATTTGGCATGGTCATTGGTGCTGAAACAAGTGGCATATATATAGTTTGGCATCTATATTTCACACTAAAGCACAGAAATACTTTAAACATACGTGGTTATATACCATCAAGACTGTAAGATAAACAAACACACTCTTTTGTGACAGAAGCAAATCTGTTTATGAGCTTTAGAAAATTCATTAGGAGTAGTTCCCTTTGGGCAAAGAGCTTGGAGAGCAAGAGACGCGAGCAACGCTGGCTTAGCGTTTACGCATGGATGCATAGCAAAAGAAATAGAGCCGATAAATTCAAAACATAATAGCGGCAAGTACAAACACACATATTACTACAGCCTACACTAAACTACTAGGCGTATGCTTTGTTTACCGGCTCTATTCGCATACGCTTTTGTTAGCACTGTTGTCACAGAGCATTAGGCTCAGTTCCCCCTCTTGCTCGCTATTCAATACTCTTTGCTTTGGGCAAATATGAGTTTTTAGGCTTAGGGCCTAGATTCAGCATTAGAATTATTCGAATAAGCTACCTCTCCCACAGAAGAGTTTGCTTGTGAGCCCACCTTTTGATTTTACTCACAAGAGAGTTCAGCCCTGAAAGAGTCCTATTGAGGCTGAGCATAATACGAAGTATTGCGTTTTTCTATCAAGATGGCGGACGCTCATGTAAGAATGGAGAAGAACTCTTTTGTGCAAAGGAACAACATTACCCATTATTTATGATCCATAGTACAAAATAGCTTATTCTACACTTTTCTTCCCGCTGTTATGATAGGGAAACGCTCTTACGTTTTGCGCACCAGGTCAACATTGGCTTTGTATGTTTCAGGATTCAGGTTAATGCTAGAGATCATGCGTTATTGGCCCGCTCAGGAAGACGAAGCCCATATGGGCGGAAATCAATTATTGCTGATGGATCGATGAGGCTCGATAGCCTATCCTCTGCTGTCAAACACACGCTACCTATGGGTGTTATATCGCCATACGTCGGCGTCGCCCGCGCGCAAAGTTTCTATAAAAGAGTCAGCAAAGACCAAAGCTATCACAAACAAGTTTTACCAAAACACAGCTGACTTAGACGTCAAAGTGTCTATTGAAATGCGATAAGTTGTCAAAAAAAAGATAGAACTCAAAGCAGAAAGGACAAAGAGACGGTCACGACGATGGGCTTGTTCAGTGTGGTTTCAAATTTAAGACATTTAGGCTACAAATTTTCAACTCATGGTTTGAGGGAACAGAAATTAAAAACATAGACCTAGCAATAGAACGAAAAACATCTTGATTGAAAACAATGCGATTTGCGCAACTTCGTATAATGGTTCTGACCTATATCTACCACAATGATTCTCACGATTGGTGCGACGTTGTAAATCATAAGATCTCTAAGGGCATACTTATTTTTATCAAGCTCCCCACCATTTTTCCGTTGTTTCACACAAAAGGGTGCGCAATCTCTAAGAAGGTTGGCGGAAGAGATTGGGGTGTACCCAGTTGCACGTGACCCCGTCGAGATTAAGTTGTATATCAAAAGATCTCTAAAGCCATATTTTTATCTAGCTCCCTAAAATTTTTCCATTGTGCCACACAAGAGGGTGAGCAATCTCTAAGAAGGTTGGCGGAAAAGATTGAGGTTTACCTAGATGCACGTGACCCTGTCGAGATTAGGGCAGAGCCATTCCCCATCGTCGGTCATCAATACAACTCAATTCAAGTTTATTCAGTCAATACAATGTTACATAAGAACATGTATTGAAACATCTTGCCAAGTAAAACTTTCACTCGCGCAAGCCACTAACGTTAGAAGGTATAGAAATTCTAAGAGAAGCACAACCTTGATCATCAGACATTACTTACGTTTCGGGATTGTTCGAGCGGTGTCTGATAAATCTCGTACAAACCAAGGCAACTTCATGTCCTTGCTTATAATTTCTTCTTTTTTCTGCTTTTGCTGTTGTAAACAACTAGTTTAAACTCAGCATGGCAGAGTGGTTAGCACGTCGGACTCGAGATCTGGAGATCGCGGGTTCGGTTCCCGACCGCGCCATGTTGCAAAAAATTGCCTTGGGAAAGCAGTTTACCCTAACTTTCCCCAGTCCGCCCACCTATAAAATGGGTACCCAGCTACAGGCTTCAAATGTACTAGTCTGCCGGGGCGTTAGTGGTGCTGCTCTGTGGCGACAAAGTTACGCTGAGTAATGAAGACATATTCCCCGAAAGGGATAAATGTAGTGTATAAAAATAAAAATAAAAACGGCACCGAAGATATCATGGCGTCCGTTCTTCCTTGTGGCCATTTACGATGATACTTTCTTAAATTATCTATTTATCTCGTGATTAATAAGCTGAATATTTTTGCTCCCTTAAAGCTCTTCCCTTCTCAAGCGCTTAATAAACAGCACTAATTATAATTTTTTTATATAAAAGATAGGCGAATAGAGGGGCCTGGGAAAAGTGTAATAGAAACTGCCGAAAACCTTATAGCATACAGTGGAATCCACTTAAAGTCAACACCTTTAAGGGAAACTTATGCTTAAAGTCAACTTTGTTTTGCAGTCGCATTCTGTATTTCTTTATATCTTTATAATGGTTAAAGTCAACTCTTGATTAAAGTCAACACATTTTATCGCTCTCAAGATGTTGACTTTATCAGGATGCCGCTGTACTTAGCCGTGTGACTTACTGGTGGGTTTAGGAGGCTGAGTGGGTGGGGCAGAGCTGGGAGGATCGGTCACCATCATGGTGGTCACAGGGTCTGGCGGGTTGGTCTGGTACAAGATGAACAACAAGGCTTCTGTGTGTGTCATGGTATAGGCCCACCCACTTTGTGGTTTTTTGAAAATTAATATTTTCTCACATTTACAGATTTTTAACTTGATATAAGTGTCGTCTCTTTCGCTCCCTCTCTGTCTCTACCTTATTTATCTCTTTCTCCTATTTTCCCTGTATTCTTCTCTGCCTATACCGTCTATCTTTGTCTCTACTCTCTCTCGCGCGCTCTCTTTCCCTCTCTTTCTCTATCTCTCTTTCCCTTCTCTCTCTTTCTCTCTCTCTCCCTCTCTTTCTTTCTATCTTTCTACCATATTTTTTCTCTTTCTCTTATTTTCTTTCTATTTTTCTCTGCCTTTACCGTCTATCTTTGTCTCTTCTTTCTATCTCTCTCTCTCTCTCTCTCTCTCTCTCTCTCTCTCTCTCTTTTTCTTTCTTTCTTTCTCTCTCTCTACTATCTCTATATCTTCATCATTGCGCCTCTTTGTCATATACTCCTTATCTGAATCTTTGTGACATGCTCCTATTGTCTGTCCATGATTATGCCTTTAGCACTATTTCTTTCTCTTTCTTTGTTCTCTCTTTATATCAATATCTATTCACCTCTCGCTATCTCTTCCTTTATCTTTCTGTCTCTCCATCTCATGCGCTGATTACTTACCATGGGATCACTCATCCCAGCGCCAGGAGCCATAGAGCTGTCATCTTGTCTCTTCTGTTCAATGAAAATAATTAAGACAATTTTACGCTACTCTAGTTCTGTATAAATGATAACGATGAACTTAATGACTTAAACAGAGTTTTGCTCGGGAATGAGCTTTCGCAGCAGTATGGAAATTTAATTATTCTACATATGTACAGGACGGAGTATTAGTAGTAGTAGTAGTAGTAGT
>BMAT01007185.1:761491-776101 GCA_019649035.1 Elysia marginata
ACGTGGAAGAGTTGAAAATGGTGCGATGGTCTTTTTTAATTTTTTGGGAAAATTTTCATGTTATACTTGTAAGGTATGGTACTGTTCTTTGACTCTCGTAAAAATTCTTTAAGAGTAGCTCCCCTTCAGCAATGGTGAGTTTTTAGGCTTAGATTTAGCTTTAGAGTTGTTCGAATAGACTACCCTGCCCAAAGAAGAGTTCGCTGGTGATCCCACCTTTTGAATTTTCCACACATGAGAGATTAGTCCTGAAACAGTCCCATAGTTATAATGTGAACGGTTATGAGCCTAATTCTTTTGACAATTTCTTTTCTAATTTTGCTACCGCCTCTGTCGCTATTGCGACATTGCCTTTAAATTTTCCTTTTTTTTTACTGCTACCTTCAAGTATTGTGAAGGCGGAATTCTGAATTTAAGTTATAAATAATCGTAAGTACAAAATTTGTTATATAGCGCTGCGTTTGAATAAAGTTTTTAACCCTCAAAGCGGATTACTGTAACAATGTTCGCATCACTCATAGGCATAGAAGTCAATTATTCACAGCTTATTTTGTCCAGGTCGTCAGCAAGGCTACCATCGTTTTTAATATACCGATACCTTTTAAAGCTGTTCATTTGTGATTCTTTTCCATTGCTTGCTGTGATATCTTTTGGAAAATCAAATAACATGTCGTAAGTAAAAAAATTCTACTTTCTCTTAAACAAAAGACAGCAAGAATTCTGTAGTTATAGGTCAATTGGAATCGAAACAAAAAAGGTTAGGCTTAATGCTTCCACGGTGTCGTTTTCTGCTGTGTTTCCTTGTTTATCGGGTCTGTTATACACTTAGGAAGCATACATGGTATTTGGTTCGATAAAGATGCTGTATGAACCGTTTATACAAATTAAAAGATAAGAAGCCATTCATGAAGAATCATGCCGCATTCTGAAATTGTCAAAAAAAATAATAGCACAAAAAAATCAACTGTTTTCGACATTTTCTATTTTTTTATTTCGAACATGTTAATCAACTCCACGCTTTCTCCTTTTTGCTGAGCAAAACATTTGATTGGCGGTTTGCCTAAATTTAGCCCCCATATGATAATATATTATGAAATTCACGCTAGAATTGGCTTGTAAGAGAAAGAGCGCTATCCTTGATGTTAGTCTATACCACTTGCCATAACTTCTAAATGGGCGAAACTCTTGCCAAATCATGGCAAGCAAAAGTCTTTGAACGTTTAGAGCTCCCAGTAGAATAAACGTAACAGCAATTAGAAGAACGGTCTTCGCTATGCGCATGTCTTTGTCGTACTTCCGTTTGGCAGTTTTGTCCTCCGTGGGTGGAGATGCGTTCTTTGTGGGTCTTGGGCCAGAGTGTTGAAGTCTCCAAGCGGCGCTGGCTTTGAGTCTCGTAGCTAAAAATACAGCACACAGGAGCACCACAAGCAAAGGCAGAAAGTTCAAGAGCAGAGTTTTGTAAATAAAGTAAACATCGTTGATTCTGTTAATCAAAGTTGAGTTTCTGTGGAAAAGTTTCAGAATAGTTCGGTTTCTCTCAAAATCATATGTGAACTCAAACGCATAGAAGGCAAAGTTAAGGCCAGTGAGGGGAACCACGATAAAGAACGACATCGTTATAATAGCAAATAGGGTTTTCCCGCGGGTTACAAAAGTTCTGACTTTGAATGGGAACATGACACACAAGCATCTTTCCACACTGATCCATGCCGTGATCCAAGCAGTTGTTTTGAGGAAGATATCGCTGTTAGCGCCACCTGTTGGAACCACCACTTGGCTAGGAATAAATGGAAGATTCAGTCTAGCAAAGGCAGGGATAAAGCAAATTGCGTTCCACGTTACAAAGATGACGTAAAGGGTATCGGAAATACCCAGAGCACAGTAGCTTATATTTATGGATTCGGAAAACCCGATTTTGACGTAGATGACGATGATCAAAATGTTTGATGTCATTCCGAAAACTGAGACACCAATCATGGCGTAACTAAGATATTCCATCAACAAAGAATAAAACCAGGCAGGAATGTCGTAAGTGGAAGATACCACACGGTCAGCCGAAACATCGGACGACGGAGAAAAATTGTAAGATCCTTCACTGTTGCGAACATTTGAGTTTTCCATCTCTCTTACGTTTTGAAATCTGGTCTTTGAAGAAGAAAATTATGTAAAAGAATATTTGATGACTTTTCAAGGTAAAATTTAAGTTTTTATTGTGTTTACAGAAGTGTAATTGCAATAAATGGTTTTCGTTTTAGACTTGAATTGGGCAGGAGAAGGCACGTTGGTTGCCACCGCACAAATCCTGAAGAGCTATCATTCAACAGCCACGCCTTATCATAAATTTTAAATGAATTGGTCAAGAAATATAGAAATCGCCAAGTTTAGAATATGTTAATTTTAATGCAGGACAAAAATTTTGCCCACCATTACAACGGACATATCATATATTATGATTTTTTTATGTAGAATTTATATTTATCCGTTAAGTATTTTGAGGTGAAATTTACAATAAAATACTATGAATTATAGTAGTTTAAAAGGAATAGGCCTAAACGTTGAAGACAGAACTGGGAAATTTTTACACACCCTCAAACGCTAATCAGTGGCGATTTTTTTTCTTTTTCAAATCAAGGTGGGTGCACGTTAGACGTTGCCTTCTACATAAGGTGCCGGAATTTCTGTCTTTCGTGAAGCGAAACAATTTTTATTATGATCTAAAAAAAGCGTTAGATGATTTCTAAAACAACAGAGGTTTTAGTTAGCTTGTTTGTTTATTCCTTCAAAAAGAAATACTTCGCACAGCGAAGCAGGCCCAATGTCTAGTCCAGGAAGTTGAATTCTACGACACGTAGTCCTGGAATGGTGTATATACCAAACTGTACAATGAATAAAACCTATCTGTTGTAGAGAAAATGAATTAAGTGATTAAATGGCGTAGGGCTGCAAACGTTATATATAGAACGAAAGGAGATGGATGCCAGATAAATATGTAAACCAATGTGAATAGTTAATCACTTCCGTGTGAGCTCATTTTTTCCATGATGGTTCAGTAGGCATAACTTGTATTGCCGTAAGAGTCTCACAGACTTTAAACACCCTAAAGAGTTTTGCCCGGGACAGTCATAGTTCAGTATCTTCTGTGAAAACCATGGGAGATAATCGACTTTAAATGTACGCGGCAGACTTTAAGTGTTAGTTTCATCATCTGGTAATTTAGACATTGAGAAAATAGACACTTATGTTATCAGTATTGTTATTTCAAACGGGGGAAGTGAGAAGACGGAGAGTCTAATTACCCTCTTTATAAAAAAAACACAGCAATTTTTACTGTGATCAATTGTCATGAACTATTGAATAATTATTATTATTTTCTTTACCCCATACCACTCGAGAAGTTATGAAACAGTAGCGTTCAATGTAAAAGAAAATAGTGCAGAGTTCATTGTACAAAGTTTGAGCACTCTCAAGAATTTTTTTTGTTCTTGCAATTTAAATAATTGAGAATAGTTGCTTGCTCCTTTTTTAAATGCGTATACGGCATGGTGATTATATAAAACAGACATACAATGCAAAATAATTTGTTTTACGACTGGAACCGATATTGCCAGATTTTAGCGAAATGACTGAAGATTGGGGTAATTTTCCTCAGTCTGCCAGATAAGAGTTTAAATAATTCTGCCGCTTCATCCTCGTGGTTGCGAAATTGTTGAAGCACCACTTAATTTGTATTATACATTTTTTTTTCTTCTACTCCACTTCCATTTTTTACATAGATCAAGATTTTTTAATGCACAATAATTAGTTCTTATTTTTGTTGTTTTTTTTCTCACTAGATCTAGTATCTATAGCATTTAAAAATCTAATCATGTTTTTTTTTTGTTTGCTTTTTTTGTAATTGTAATCTTTTCTTACTAAGAACAGATAACTTTTCACCCTGTCATACAAACAAATTTCTGTGGTAGGCCTAAGGCGTCGAAATTAATTAGCGGCCAAGTAAGTAAAGGCCCTGAAAAAATAATATTCTTCATTTCAAGCATTTTGTATTATTATTGAATTTCGCCGGTCTTCAATTATTATTTTTTTTTGGTCGTGGGGGACAGGGATGTAGGCCTAGTGGGTCTAAAACGAGTCGTGATGTATTTGTCCTCTTCCGTCACTATATCTCAACTGCTTTGCCTTAAACATCGCTGGTGACCAGACAGACCCTCCACATAGAAACCCAAAACTGCATCACTATCAAGAATAACCAGTTTTATATGGAGCCTGTGTACACGACAATGGCAGTGGTGCATCTCAGGTCTACTGATACACTATGATCCATCCTCAAATAAAAAACGCAGCTTAACTTCAGAGGGAAAAAAAAACAATTATTTCTGTACGGTAAGACTCTTTTCTCGTGAGGCTAAACCAGGCCAAAAGACAAAAGGTGAGGCTACTGGGGTAAGTCAGACACAAATATTATTATTAATACCGGTAAGTGAACAAAGATCGACCGAAAATCTTGGAGAATATATAAGCTACAAGTCCACGAGAAAAATTATACCAAAGCAAAGAACCACACAAATATTATCATTAATATTATTATTATTATTATTATTATTATTATTATTATTAATACCGGTAAATGAACAAAGAACGGCCGCAAAAATCTTGGAGAAAATGTAAGCTACAAGTCCACAAGCAAAATTATACCAAAGCGAAAAATCACAAGAACAGACTCATTATAAAAGAAAATGAAAACCACATTAGAAATTTATTCAGAGTGAACAAAGGAAATCCCAAGGTGGTTTATGAGATTGTGAAGAATTTAACCAAACATTCCAAACCATCTGACAATGTACCATCACCTGAAGACCCGCAAGAACTGACAGAAGATCTAGCAACCTACTTTGATCAATGGACTCGTGACATTCGTGCAATACTGGTGGACCAAACCCCCGCACATTCAGAAGATGCACATGTGAAATCAGCAACAGATAATCAAATGGACAGTTTCGATTTGTCCATTGAGAAAGAAGTCCTGAAGATCATCAAGACCCTGCCCAACAAGACTTGTTCTCTACACTCTATTCCATCTTTATGTGTTATTAAATGTGCTCATGAGTTGTCACTAGCAATAGTTTCAGCCGCTAATTGTAGTTTAGTTACTGGCGAAATGCCCAGGGTTTTGAAAAAGACTGTTGTGAGACCACTTCTTAAGAAAACAGGACTGCACAAATCAAAACTATCGTCCAATCAGTAACCTAACATTAATGTCTAAAATAATTGAAAAAATTTTTGCATCCAGAATTCAAATGTACTTAAATAAAATTAGCTTGTTCCCTAAGTTTCAGTCTGCTTATCGCACATGTCACAGCACTGAGACTGCTCTTCTCCGAGTCCAAAATGACATAGTTCAACTCCTAGACAAGAGCAAGCAACCTGCAATGTTTGTTTTACTGGGCCTAGGTGCTGCCTCTCATACAATAGATAAACAAGTCGTATTCATTCTTTGGGGTCAGTGGGACAACCTTAAAATGGATATGATGTATACATGTAATCTTTCTATTTGAGTGACAGGACTATGTGTGTTATCATAGATGATAGATGCTCCAGTCCAAGGGAGATATGTTTTCGAGTGCCCCAAGGATCCGTCCTAGGACCAATATTCTTTTCAATGTACACTGCTTACTTGGAAAGGATCGTCTCCCAATGGTCTTAGTTTTCACATGTGTGCTGATGACACGTATGTTCCTGTATCAAAGCAAACTATAGCACAGCTTGAGAACTGTTTTAAATGAATGGATGGCATCTAATGGCATCTGAAAGGAGATATGACCAAAGTTTTATTTGTTAATCGAAAAAATGCAAGAATTGAATGGGGTTTTAACATATTGATTTTTCTGGAAACTTGCTGTCTGTTCCCACTAGTAATGCTGTTAGAAATTTAGGATTTTCCTTAGATTCAAACTTGAACATGAAATGTCAAATAAAAAAAATGGCAATCATGCTATTTTCAGTTTAAAAAAAACATTGGCAAAATCAGAGATGTTATTAATGAAGATACCACTCACACGTTGATGCATGCTTTTATCACCACCAGACTTGATTGCTGTAATTCTCTGTTAAATGGTTTACCCAACTGTTTAATTGATAGGTTACAAAAAAAAATTTCAAAGCAAAGCTGCAAGAATAACAGTTATAAAAGGAAAAAAAAGAGCGCTTTTATATAGCGCTTATCCACTAAAGTGCTCTAAGCGCTTTGCATGGGTTCCCCGACAGGCCATTCCCAACCAAAGTACCTTCTGAACTCACAGAGGAGCAGCTAGTTAAGCGCATCACTCTAGCATTCTGACAAGATCTTTCACTGCCTAAAGTCGGGTACTCATTTAACGCATGAGTGAGGCGAAGAAATGTGTGTAAATAGCCTTTCTCAAGGACTAAACGTCGACCTGCCGAAAGCAGGACTCAAACTCCAGACCTCTCGATCCGAAAGCCGAGCGTCTACCACTAGACCACGACGCCACACAACAAAGAAGAGACACAACGTCAGGAGACATATTAAATGAGCTCCATTAGCTGCCAATTGAACAGCGCATTTAGTTTAAGACAGCATGTCAAACTTTTAAATGTCTTAACATTCTAGCCTCTTCCTATCTCCAGGACATAGTTATACCATATAAACCTGCACGCAGTCTGAGATCTTCAAATGCAAATGTCATTTCTTCTACTTTTGAGACTAAAGCTTTTTCAACTCCTGCTTCTTCTGTATGGACTTAACTTCCCTGTCTGAGGGTACACGTACTTGTAATATTTTCAGTCCTTTGAAAAGAAACTTAAGACAGAACTTTTCAAGAGAGCTTTTTTTTAAATGAATGCATCTCGTGTAATTGTTTTCCATCTGTCATGTAATTTTAGTTTCTGTTTTGCTCTTATAAGTAAGTAGGTCTTACGTTTGCTAATTTTTTGTTTGCTTAAAAAAACAAGCAAACAAAAAATTAGCATTTTGTGCCACTATCATTTTTTAAATTTTTACTGAACTTTGTGACACTATTTTTTCCTGGAATTTTTAGGATGCATTCATTGTGAAATACATGTCTTTCATATTTCTGATGTCAATTTTATGTATTGCACATCGAGCACTTTCGAGTGGGTTTTTAGGTGCGTTATAAATGAAGTATTATTATTATTATTATTATTATTATTATTATTATTATTAATTATTTTTGTTGTGTGTATGTTTTTGTACATGTAGTTTTCGTCGCGGACTTCAGCCTGCCAGTTAAGACATTTGGATTTCAGAGGATAGAAAACTTGTATGTACACTTGTGTTTTTCCAAACATGAGAGCTCTACTAAATAATTTGCCGAAACGGCTGCTACTTTTTTAGTCGAAGGGCTAGATTATTCTAAACCAAGTCTCGAGGCTTTTCTATCGTGCTGACCAATGAGCTTTCTTGATTTAAATATTTTATTCCATATTTTTTGGAAGTTTTTAAGCTGGTTGAAAAAATCATACGTAATCAAGTGTAATTTGGACTAGATTATGAATGTTATAAATTCGGCTTAACTCACTACAATACAACCGCAGTCTCATTTTTCACTCATGCCCCAACCTCCCACGACCAGTAAGCTAAATGAGTAAGTTGGCTGAACCTTTTATCTCAAAGTAAAAGCTTGTCAAGGGTGCAGAAATGTTGGTCCGCCTGATCTATTCTACCTAGATTATAGTCTACATCCAGAGCAGTGTCTCTGTGTGATCGGCAACACATTTCAGTCTTACACTTCAGATAAATCTAATTTCTTGGTGAGTGACACAGAAAATAAAATTTTATCACATCTCACTCTCAGGAGGTCTTTAGTTTAGTTATAATGATTTAGCACTAGATTTTAGATCTCTAGATCTAGATCTAGATTTATATCTAGAGATATCCTAAAAGTTACAGAACATCTTTCGTTTTTACCCAAGCTGTAAGTGTTGACAATTATTTAATCTAGATCTAGACGCCAGGAAAGATGTTCAATTTTGTTGATCATCACTGCAGTATTGTTGCGGTTTATAAACTATACTTAAAGAAGTCTAGTCACTTCTTTGAAGTTCGGCCCTGTAGACTTTAATACACAGTGGTCTATCCAGAGCTAGAGGTATTTATACTAGATCTAGAATCTAGCTGATTCTTACTTAGCCTTGCTTGAAATTGAAATGTTCCCCTCTATTTGAAATTTGTGTCTTTCACTCTTTGATATTTTACCCAATTGTACATCAAACCATACTCATACATGATACATAGTCTTTCAGCTCATTCTTTTTCTTGGCCATACACTCTCCTTTTCCTTGGCTTGTCCCCATTACCTTTTCACTTCCACCTCAAGTCATCTGCCTTCCTCCCTTCTTTTAAAAGTTATTTCATCTAATTCAAATCTTTCATTCCTGAAATGTGTACAGCCTGCATTTAATAAATTTAAATTATTATAAATGCAGGGTGTAATAATTCTCATTCACTCCAATTATAATGAAGATTGCAAGCAAGCCTTGCAAGGCCATACAGAATTAGATCCGACCTTGGGTAATATTGCACTCTAACAACACCCATTCTTGGATTTATAATAAAATGAAGGCATGAAATCCTGAGTACTCTACGCCCCTTTAAAGAAGACAAATATTGAAAAACTATGATTTATAGAATGAATATCTTCAAACCTGTCAATTTATGATGGTTGAAACTTATCTTTTTCATGCTTTGCAAAATAAACCACAAACGCATTACCTGGTATTTCACTTGGGTGGGATTGGGTGTTAGTGTGCACTTATGTACCCAACCTTGTCTGAATGTCAGAAAGTTTTCAGGCTACATATCTTTTTGAAAGGATTTCCACACAGGGGTGCCACCCTAGCCAAGCCTTAATTTCACAGTAACAAATTCTATCTGAATTTTAGAAATAAAGGGTCCTGTGATATTACGAGGATCCCATTGATGATTGAGAATGAGATACAACAAACATTGATCCCATTGAGAATGAGATGCAACAAACATTACTAACGAAATGAAGGGTAATGAAGACAAGTTTCAAATTGGCAATCCAGTGCGAAAATCCCGCAATGTTTTATACCAACTTAAGTAGTCAATGATTTCAAAGACGGAAATCCTTGTAGGAGAGAATGCCTTTTTAGTCTTATGTTTCTTCCTTTGTCCATGTTTTAAATCAGCAAAATTTTTTTTTATTATTGATCATTTCAATGGACCTCGTTCAGCAGCTCAGAAAAATGCATTTCTCAAAACAAAACAAAAAAAGCAATATAATGCCTTGGACTTCATGTGAAATAAGCACATCCGACTCGTTTACTCAGGTTGTGAGGCATAAATACTGTTTTGTAGATTCACCTTGGAAAATAGTACTCATTTTTTGTCGTTTTTTGTTTGTTTTCTTAAATCTTACTATGTCATTGTTTCCATATCATCATATTATCTCATCTTTAAGCGTAATGAGTAAAATCATACTCTGATGCTTCATTTCATCAAACTAATCTTCAAGATTTAAATAACATATATGGCTGTTTTTTAGGTTTGTTTTAACAGTGTTCACTGCATCGTCATGGAGGACTTGCCCCAAGGAAGGACTTTTAATCCATCAACCAGGCAAAAACCTGATACAAGGAGCGGTGCCAGGTATAAATCGGAAAACGTCCAAGGTCCAAAAAGAATTTTTCAGATATCGCTAGGGCGTATCTCGGCTAAAAAAAACAACGGCAAAACCGAGAAGGATACTCGTGACAACTTGTCTCAAATGAGAAGCGGTAAAAACTCTTTCACCTGTGAGCAAGAAAACCGCAGCAAGCCAGATACTGCACACCTTTCAGAAAGTTCAGTGATCAGAAGGGGAATTAGTGGAACTCTGAATCTTGCTGGCACTTTGCCAGGAAATAAAACTTTAACGCCCTCCTCCAAAATATCGTCAAGAGGTCGAGGAAGGTTAATGCGTCTAAAAGCATCTGCGCCGGGTGAACTGTCCAGCAAAACTGTCTCGGGGAATGATTCAGAGAGTAATTCTACTTTAAGTAACATTGAAAGTTCACCCCCCAATGCAGAAGACACTATAGAACAGGAACAGATCCAGACCCCGATTCCTGAACCTCGAAAGAATTTGCATCTTAGGGACAACCTTGTAGTGGCATCAGAGCTCCCCGATCTCATCAAATGCCAGAGTGAGAAGGAAAAAACAAACCAATCAGAATGTGAGGTCAGTAGTTACGCTGCAAGGGAGGCAATCTACGATTCTGACAGCAGCTTTGTGGATGCAGATCCTGGTGACAAGAATGTTTTATTAAACAATTCTAAACCTGCCGTTACAATGACAAAGTCAAGGGCAAAATACCATGATAAAGACAGCTCAAGTTCTGGTTGTGAAGATACTGAAACAAAAAGGCCTCCTCAAAAACCCACCAAGCATTCAACAAAAATGTCTGTGCAAGCTAAAAAATCTTCGCCACAAATAACTAGGAAAAAGTCAAGGTCTTATCGGAACCTGAAAAGGTCTTCACCCTCAAAACTCGAGATGAAAGACAAAGAAAACCCAAGGCAGAAGTGGAGTAAGTCCAAGAGTGATTTTGAGAAGATACGTAATGCAGACAGCTCAGTATCTTGTCAAAGTATTCGTCCACCTAAACCAAACGAGAATTCACCAGAGAAGCCACTGATTGAGAAAACAAATATTGAGGACTGGGATATGGAAATAGCAGTCAAAGTCGACAAGAATGTCAAAGAAAGCGCTCATATTCTTTTGCCTGTTGATGTAAGAGATCAGTCAAAAGGGACAAAACATGGTTTGGTAGCTGTGCCTCAGGATGAAGGGAAAACAATGGATTTAGAAAAAAACAAAGGGAAGTTAGACTGTGTGCTTGGTTCCGGAGCGTTTGTACAAGAACCGACTGAGAAAACTCTTGTTAAAGTTGAAAAAATTAAAGAGCAAAGTTCTCAGGATAGCAATATGCTTTGCTCTTCTGTATGTGAAAAAGTGGCTGCGCTTTATCACTCCTTCCAGACCGAAGATGATACAAAAAAAGATCATTTAACCAAGAGTAGCGAATCTGAAAGGGCTGAAAGAAAAAAAATGGCGTTGAAAATTTTAAGCAACCAAGGAGACAAAGAAACAGCCTCTCCAGAAATTGGTGTCCCAGATGTTAGTGATGAATCGAGTCTTGAGAGAAACACTGAATTGACAAGACAAGGTGAAAGTTTGAGTAAAAACATAAAAAACAATCAAGATATTCAAAGTTTGCATAACAAAATAGAAAAGGACCGTCCTCCTGATGCGAGCAATGCAAGTGATGTTCTTGTTGATGAGGATGTCCAGAAAAAGAATTTAAACTTAGGGAAGAAGTGTGAGACATTCGACAAGGAGTATAATGACAATGAACAACATCACATGAAAAACCAGCAGTCAAATAGGAAAGAAACTAAACCAAAACTGACAGAAATAATGAGCGTAGCACTTGGCGGTAAAAGAACATGTCATAAAAACGAGAAGAAAATGTCTGAATTAGAATGTATTGAAGAGAATGACAGATCAGAGAGAATCGGTGGCATCGAGTACTGTAATGATAGTGGAACAACATTACAAGTCAGGGATGAAATTTCTGACGACCATATGGTGGGCAGAACGCCACCCTGCAGTGAGTATCTGTCATGTGCTTTAAAACTTCAAAACGTTTCCATTTCAGATGATCGGCATGGGCTTGATGATGAAATGTTTGACAGTTTCGACAAGGACAACCAAGCTAACCAGATTTGCACAGTGGGAAGAGAAAATCATTTAGCCGATGTCTCTAGGACAGGCTCGGATAAACCTCAAATGGAGTCACTGGACTCGTCTGATTTCTGCCCAAGATCACTTTCTGATTTTGTAAACAGTAATCCAGAATTGAGCAGCGAGCCTGAGGTCGAACTGGACTCTCAAAGTGAATCGGAACTTGTCTTTCCCAAGCAGGATAGCTTCAGACGTTCACGTATTCACTCTCAAGATCAACCTAAGCTGAATTCAAGTGAATTAAGAGTTTTTGACTATCAGCAACATCCACCAATTGATACCCACATTCAAGGTTTTGCCGACGGAGCTGATGATACGTTCTCAGACTATCCAAATGAAGAGTTTTTCTCTTACTCAGACATCACGGGTCCTGTGGGAGAGTTGAGCATGCCCACTTCTGAATTTAACAGGCACAATGAACAGGTGCCAAAGTTTTTGAAGTTTTGTTCAGATAAGATCAACAATGTAGTTTCTAACTACCAGGGCTATGGACCTCCTCTGGCTGTTAAAATCAAAGTTGAGCTTGTGTGTCCCTATGAGCAAAGCACTCCTTACAGCAGAAAGCCCGAGGAGCGAGCTAGATTCAGTCACGCCGGCTACAGTGGTCCTCATCTCCCCCCTGCTTTCTCTCACCCTGACTTCATGTGCTACAGTCACGGGGCGTGGCAAGAATACCTATCTCATCCATACATAGGTGCATCGTGGACTGATGTCAGGAAGTTTCACAGCCAACCGGACTACGACCAACATGGGTCTCGTAACTTCCAGCCCAGACCTCCTTACATGATGAGTCCTCACCCCCTAGTGCCACCTCCCGGCCTCAACCCACAGATGTATTCATGTAAGTGAGATGATACAACTCGAGCAGGCTTTACTCGGCCAGCTTTAGGTCTGAACAAGTTGGATAAGAAACTTTTATACAATGTCTCGCGACCCGCGCGGATGAGTCGGATGTCGAAAACTTTATTTTTTTAGCAACAGAATTTGTTCCTTTTTTTTTTCTCGATATTTTAAATCAAAAGAAGCCCTAATAATTATTTTCTAGCAAAATTTTGGTAATTCATGCACGTTTAAAAGTTTGGAAGCTTAGAAAAATGAAATGTTCAACATCTTAGAATGTGGAAATTGCGACTTCCCAATACATTTGCACCAGTTGCGAGACAACTATGTTTTGTTTTTATACTAGAAGAGTGCAATTCTTTTAGGTTCTCAGAGGTTAAACACACTTAATATTATTGGGAAATTTAACAGGCTTCTCAAATTTTAAAGTATGGGACATAGTCAAATCACACTTCAAATTAAAATCATTCAAGAGAAAACAAAACAATAAGGGAAGATACTTTTTCTCTCTCTCAATTTTAAATATATTCATTGTCCGACTTGTTGAGGCTGGGGCGATACAAATTGATACATTAGTGTATGATTAGAAAATTTTGAATTAGATTTTGATTTGACGTTGTCCTTCTACTGTACACCTCAATGTTTGGCACATGATAACAAAAACAACCGTTTCTTAGTTCTTAATCTTTCTATCATGCGTTGATTTCTTAGACTGCCTTTAAATGCTTGAAAAGTGAATACCGGTATATACAAAAATGAAGTTGGTTGGATCATTTTTGACAAAGGGCAGTCAAATGTGTATCCGTCTAGTTCCCTTTTAATTTCTTTATAGTCAGCTGGCTAAAATGAAGAAATAAGATAAATGTGTTTTTGTTTTCTGCATTTTATTCCTGGATTTTTCTTTTTCTGTTTGATGAGTGGAACTCAAAATCTAAAAATGTTCACTTTAAACAGATTTTCACACATAACATTATATTCAGTTTTTGAAAAAGTGTATGATTTGAAAGTTACTGCAATCTTTTTTTTTTTTCTCTTTGACTAACCTTCCCCCTCCTCCCCTCTGTGCAGATCGTTTTGCCAACTATAGACCTTCACCAGAGAGCATGAAACGAGCATATGAAGCCGGCCAGACAGCTGCTGAATTGAACGAGCCACCAACGACACTCAACAGCACAGGCTCACCACTTGCTGAAGACGATGAAAATAGTGCTAGTCAAAAAGAGTATTGGCAAACTCTGAAAGCTACGCCAAACAAGTGAGGAAGCGACAGATACTTCAAACCCCATAACATTGCACTTGAACTTTAACTTATCAAAAATTCGAATTAGTAGTGTAGACAGTGAAGTTCATATGTTTCAAACCACTATAAACGGATTCAATCTATTTTGAGAATGAGAATGTGGGTTTTATCCTTGGGAAATGTGTACTGGTTTACAATTTGAATTTTTGGATAATTTGAAGCTATTGTTTGTTTCCATGAGGTTTAAGATATCTGAACAAGACTGTCCTTTCAAAGAGGGATAATAACAATAATAATAATAATATAGTTTGAAAAACAAAAACAAGTATTTAAATTTTCTATATTTGAAATTTTTGGAACTGACAATATAAAATTATGTCTCTATAGTCGGCCACCCGCCAAAATATTTAATTTCAGTGTAAGAAAAAACTTTACAAATTAGAACAGCATTCGATTTTCTTTTTCCTTATTATCGGTATAGTTTTTTTTTTAATTGACAAGATGTTAATGTCTCTTCCAATATTTATGGTACTTCCGAGCAATTTTTTAAATATATTTGATCTCAGAGTCAGAAAAATAAATTTTTCAAAACATCAAACACCTTTCAACGTAGACATTTGAACTAAACAGACACTTATAAATTGCTTATCATAAAAGGCAGGGGAAAAAAGGACAAATAGTAGAGGGAAGGATTCACAAAATGCAAAGGGTTTGTTTTTTGAAAGAAAATAAACGGAGGGGGGGGGG